>VDFB02241975.1:0-77641 GCA_007258455.2 Sequoia sempervirens
CCCATCTATACATTTGTATATTTGTGTTTCTTGACAAAGATTGGGTATAATTTTTTGGTTACTTAATTTTCCCAACCAATATCTTACAACATTCTACAAGATAGCCACTTCATGATGTCTGAAAGTTGCAAGGGATTGGCCAACGAATGGGAGATGGTTTTTGCATTTATCACCTCTACGTTTTTGCATTTATTGCCTCTACACTTCAAGCTCTACAAAACCTAGGAGGGTGATCTTTGTAATGCCTATGTGGATTTCAAATAAAGGATCAAGTTGATATAGAAGTTCCACCATTATAGAAGATCTCATTAGCTACTTTTGGGGAAGCTAATTTCTCATCCTTCTCTTTTTTATTCTTTTCTTTCTTATCCTTATTACTACTTTTTCCTTGCTATTGTTTTGTGTCATAGTTGGAATCCAATGCATGTGACTTAGAATACTTTATCTAAGCGCTCATCTAGATTAGCTTATATTGCTTCTATGTGAGAGAAGTACCAAAACCATCCAACGATGGCATGGTTAATTGAGACCTAAGTGCATCCTTAGTAGCATAGAAGGTAGAAAAAAAAAAATATTCACAAACTTAGCTTAGTGAGAATTCTTAGAATTAGTTTTTCATCTTCTTTTGAATACCACATTGTTTTAATTGTAGGCTTAGTGATTTCATTTTTATGAAGAAATATTGAATTGTGTTGAATTTTTCTAGACTTAGACTAATTATTTCATTTTCTAACATATGATCCCTCATAGAATTTTGAGTACCAAATAGAGTTTCTACTAAATTTTCCATATTACATTTGGAGTATTCAAGGATTCAATATGGGAGATTAAATCAAGAGAAACAAACACACACAATGTTCCATATGCTTCATCACATCAATTGAATAGTCACTTAGTCTTTTCTTCGATTTTAGTAGGTTCAATTTTTAGTCTCATTATTATTCTATTCAAAACAACTCTTCTTAATTTGATTGTTATTTGAGATTTCCACCCAAAATAATTGTATGCAATTATAGTGTGAATTATTGTTTGAGTCATGATGAAGAAATACAAAAGGAAGTGCTTAAAGAAAGGGAACATAAGAACACAAAAACACCCCCATATTTTTCACCAATATCAAAAAATCCCCCCCCACAATATCACAAGGTTGGCACTTTATATTTTAGTGCCTTTACAAAGTCTTTTCCAAATACAATGTTCAATAAGCTCACAATAGCCAAAACTACAAATTGTGATACAAAATGAACCTAAAGAAAAATTAAGAAAAAATATCCTTGTAGTTGTGTATTTCTCTTCAATACCTTTCTAACACCTATTTGTTTCTAAAAAATAGAGCACCGAGGCAAACTTTATGGCATGTTGAAGAAATTTGCAACAAATAGCTTCAACTTGCAATATCTGGCAAAAAATGGAAAATTTTCTTTTCAATACCTCCATGGATGGAAATTGTTCATATCCATATATTAGATGATATCTCTTTTTATCCAAAAATGGACACTATGGCAAAATGTTATGATTTTTAAAAAAAATAGTTGAATTTAGCCCATACTGACAACATTCCTAGCAAAATTTAAAAAAATTGAAAATTAAATTCATCTAAGACCCCAAAGTAGCATGGTTGGTTAAGGGCTTTGGGCTTGTCCCATATAGGTCCGAGGGTAACTCACGCCCTAGATTATAATGGTAAATGTGTCGGGTCCTCAAGAGATTAGTCTCGCCTCCACTCGCCTCCCGTCCCCCAAAACCTGGCAAAAAAGTAAGCAGGGCAAGGGTGGTGGAGTCTGGGCGGAGTCACAATCTAAGTGCATGTCGCGAGGGTTGGGATACCTCTAGGTGATAAAAAAATTCATCTAAAATAGAAAAATTTAAATGAAAATGGGGTTTTTTGATTCATCTAAATGCAATGGAAAGATTCATTTGGACCTAAAATTCTCTAATAAAAAGAATTCACCATATCTCAACTTTAAACCTCACTCTGTAACTATATTAAACAATGACCAAATTGAGAGAAACAAAAGCTAGATTTGATTTCTCAGACATTATAAACTCAATAGTGAGCTTATATTTGCACCAACTTGCTACACAATGAACTTGTAATGCAAATTCACAAAAATAAAACCCCAAATCTGGTATTTCTATCAAGTTTTTCTAATTATCCAAGTCATCATATGATGCAAGAGAAAAGCATACTCAACTTCGAAGTAGATTGAATAATCAATGGAACTTTATAAGATAAATTCAAAGCTACATAAACTAGAAAAATATAAACAATGCAAACCAATAACTCTGAGAGATATGCAATTTCAGGATGACATAATTTCATTAAGAGATTCCAAGATGAAAATACAAGCTATGTTATGATTTTATGTAGAACTAAAGAGTGGATGGAGGTGGAAAATCAACCAATACGAATTGACCATTAATAACTACCAAAAGTGGGAAAGCCAGACCCTTTAAGGAAAGGGATACCACATCACCTTATCTCCTAGTTATTAAATAATAAAATCACTTTACCATCCTAAGAAAGTTTAATAAAAGTGTAGAAAAAACCTATGACTAAAGAAAAATAAATTATCCCACTAGAAAAATAAAAACCTAAACCAACATAATTATGCTCAAGAGGGTTGTGATATTTCTTGAAATAATTTATTTTTATCTTTTGGAAAAGATGAAAATGATACTAAATATGTTTGGTATTTAGATATAGGGTGTTCTAACTATATTTTAGGAAATAAAGATATTTTTTCTATAATAGATGAAAGTTTCAAATCAAGGATCAAGCTTGGTGATGGGAAAACCTTGGAGGTTGTTGCAAAAGGAACTAAGGAAGTACATACTAAAGATGGTACCAAAAGTGTCAAATGCATCTATTCCACTCCATGTATGAAAGCATAACTTATTGAGTTTTAGAAAATAATGTGAGAAGAATTATAATGTAGTATTTGAAAAGTAGCAATGTACAATATAACAAGAATCAAAGAAATAGGGTGGTTATAGTTGTGCACGTTTATATTTCATACCACCTTATATGACCCATCAATATAAACCAATCAGAGAGATCCTATATGGGCCATCTTGCATGAATTATACATTGAAAAATCCCTAAATTGGCAAGTGTCAAAGTTTTGGACTTTCAAGCTTTCACATATCTACATACTTGTATGCCTTCCCTATCACTTCCCTTACACAAGCCATTATTCCCCCCTGATTATAGAAGTCCTAATGAAATCCTTGTAAATTTGACTAAGGAAAATTTTTGAACTTTTGAGATTGGAATTCTTCCTTAAATCTTACCATCTTTTCATCTTAAGTGTTAATCCTTCCTCTTGATCCCTGATCCTTGATATTTTTGGTGATTAGGTTTTCAATCTAACTTTTATCTTATCTTTATGATAAGACATAATTTTTTCGTCCCAACCTCCAACCTTTGATGTCTTACCTTCAAGCATTAGATCTTCCCTCCTATTCCTTATCACATTTTTCAATAAGGTGTAATCCTTCTCTCTAACTCTTGACTCCCAATATTTATCTTTCCTCAATATTCTTTCAATCTCTCCTCTAGCCTTCAAATATCTAGGCATTCTTCCTTTCCTTCTTTTAGCAATTGTTAGGTTAGAATAAGTGTTATGTAGTGTGAGGTATACCTGATTCCCAATGCCCGACGAGGTTTCTCCTCTAGTTTTTGAGGTCATGGTATTATTCTATCCAACCTTTCAACAAGTGTTTCTTGGCAAGCCCAACACCCAATGTCTGATGAAGATGCTCTTTCGAAGCTATGGACCATTTAATGTTCAACTAATTTTGAACCATCATGTTTTGAAGATACATTTATTAATGAGGTTTGAGTGAAAATAATGAAAGAAGAGATATATCAAATTCATAAGAATGATACTTGAGAGCTTTTAGAGCTTCCACATGAGGAAAAATATTGGTACTTGTAATGGTGTGAATTCGCACCCCTTGAAAATTCCACATTTGCACACCTCTTACCTTAGAAAAATTTAATCTAATGATGCTATTCCACATCCTTCATTCACTTCCCTTCTACTTGGAAGTTTTTTTTTGTGTCAGTGGAGGATATTTTGTAAGGTATGCTAGCATGATGCATGGATTCCTACATGGCATGTTGTTGTCCTGATAGGATATTTCCTTTGGAATCCACATAGGTGTTGAAACTCTCCATTAGCGATGAAGTGTATCAATTATGCTCCCTTGACCTGTTAATGTGTTTGGAATTGATGTCAAAAGTTGGTCTTGAGAAGAGGAGTTGATCATGTGTTTTTCATTGATAAGCTCTTCATGGATGCTTCATGTTTGTGTTGCAGGAGTTGAGGGGTTGATCATCATGTCATGATCTTCATATATCTTGCTTCATGATTCAGGAGTTTAGAAGAGTTCTTACTTCATGATTTAGGATTCACATGTTTTTTTGTCATGTTATTCAGGAGTTTACATGTTTTTGCTTCATGATTTAGGAGATCACCTTGCATTTGGTCATCTCATATTTCTATCATAGGTGCATGTGATGACAATTAGTTGATGAAAAGGTTGCATAGTGAAAAGCATTTGCTCTTGTTTATGTTTTACTCAAGGTATCACATGTTGCTTCAAGCATTCAAGGCATTCAAGACATTGGTACTCAAGTACACAAGGCATAGTACTCAGGGAAAAGTATCAGGGCATCAGTGCTTCAAAGATTCAAAAAGCATTGGTGATTAAGGATATCAAAGGTACAATTTTTAGAACATGTTAAAGGGCTTGATATACTTCATGGCAAAGGCAAAGGCACATGATTTTTCACTTCATGGCTTATTCTTTTGTTCCTACTAAAGCTACTTTACTTTGTGTTAGAATTACATAGTGGCTAGTTGAGATCACAAGTCATTTTTCATGGTTAGTGTTTCTTGATTGTTTGTGAGTTTACTCAAAAACCCTAAATGTCTCTTAAAAGTTTAAAGAAAAGATATTTTTCTTTTGTTTGGGTGTTGATAGGCTCTCTAAGGTTTAAATTCACTTAAGTGACTTGTCAGGGGGTTTAGATACATTTGTCACCGACCCCTGCATCTAGGGTTTAGTGGTTCTACAAGCTAATCACTTAGAATGGCGCTTAATGGAAAATCAATGGTCTTCATTTAATTGAATTTTGGTAGGTTCAATATCAAAGGTTGCAATTTAAACTCTATTAATAGCTATAACATGATGGTTCAATTTGATAGGCATCTTATTGTGTTAGTTGCTTGAATATGAATAGACTAGTGTTGGCACCAATCTGAAGATAATTTTCTTGTTTTTGCAAGTCTTTTGGTATTCCAACAGTCAATTTTTGAATGGAGGTTTTGATTGGAAGGGTATTGAATCAAAGGAGTATGTGATTCACAGTTTTATATAACTATTTTTATGATAGTGAGGTGTATGGGTATTTGAATAGTATATTAAGATGGATTATTAAAATATAGTCCATGAAGTGTGAGAATGATGAAATCTTTGTCACCATGATAATGTTTAGTGTAATGAATCGTGTTTGTGAGACAAGCATATACACAGGAAAGGAGAGTTGAATAACTATGATATAATTGGTTTTTCATAATTGAATTCTCTGCATAATTGAACATTGTATAAGAAAGAATTTACACCCCTTGTGTAAATTTCCCTTTCACATACCCTCACCAAGTAGTAAATCAAATCTGAAGTCAAAATTCCACATCACCCATTCAAAATGCATCCACTTGGTGTGTGTTTTGTGTGTTGGTGGGGGAATTTTCATCAGGGATGTGAGCACGACACTTGGATGTCTACATGACACACTACCATTCCTGAAATATTCCTACATATGGAGTCCACAGGGATGTTACACACCTCATTTGGGTCGAATTGTAATGCCTTTGTGTGACCAACCTACCCAAAATAGCTCCTTTTGGCCTTCAAATCCATTCTATTCACTATCACTTCAACTCTTTAATTCTCATTTGATCTCTCAAGAAATTATCATTCAATCTCTCACATTTATAGCACTCCATTTTCATAACTCCATTGAGCATTGCAGCAGTTGGATACTCCATCAACTTCACTTTTGCATGTGTGAGGATACCATAGAAGTTAAGAGCTTGGAATCTTACAAGACCTCCCTTCATCATCGTTGTGGCTATGGTGACTTTTCCAAGTTTGATTATTGCATTCTCCCTTCATTGGCCTTGAGAGCCTTTGGGTGGAGGTGGTAACACTTCATTCTTCTCCTTTTGTGATTTGATAGAGTACAACTAGTATCTTTTGTAGTGTTCAATACATTTCCTTCTCTCTTCTATATTATACTTTATACTCTGTTTCTTTATGGTTGTCCATGGAGGTGGAAAAACCAAAGCGGGGGTTTGACTGAGGCAAACCCCTATATAGCCCCAAGAATTTTCGCTCTTGCTTGTGTGAAGGTTAACAGGTGCATGGAGCTTGTTGGAGAACTAGTGTTTCAGTGAGTTAATATTTGGCACCCTTGTGTTTATCTATTTACTTTATCATTTTCATACTTATCTTTCATATTTTATCATTCTATTTATTTCATTAAGCTTAGTCAGCTAGGATGTTTAGTCAATTTTTGGTATTTTTTACTGCATTTTATGTTTTTTTTCAATACAAACACCAATGCATCACACTATCATCCTAGAACCGTGCTATCATCCTCGGATAGAGAGCTTTGTGAGGTACAATATTGATTCCAAAAACTAGCTCGTCTAGCCCCAAACAAATTTTTGGGTCTGTAGAGTGATAGAAGTACTTCATAGTAATCTTCATTCTTGATATTCACACCAAAAAATCCTTTAGAATGAGGTAATTTAGGGACTCCATCCACTCTTAGCTCTCCATGACCTAGAGCCTTGATGTGGCTGGTCCCCCTCTCTTACATTTTTGGTGAACCTGACGTGAACCATTTTTGGTTTTGTTTAGCAATGTTGAAGGGTCCTTTCCTCATGTCCTATGAGCATTGTAGGTATGAGTGTTGTGAAAAAATTTCCCTTACAACCCAACCTATGATCCCTAGTAGGCGTAATTGGAAGGTTTCATAAGTGTTGGAGAACAAGGCATTAGTTGGGTCACTATCCAATTGCGAACCTTTGGGAGGCTTTGTGAGAGTATTGTTTAGTGTATGTGATGGCTTCCTTCTTGTATCTAACTATCCCCTTTGTGTAGCCTATTAGTAGTGGTCCAAGTATAACTTTCACCTCTCAAGACCTACCAATGGGTTTTAATAGAGAACCATCTCTTTTTTACATCCCTACATGAATCAACGAAAACACTATGGTAGGTGTTCTTATTGACCCAACATGCTAGGTAAATGTGATTATTGAGGAGATTATGTTAATCAACTTCCTACATAAATATGGGTAAAATGCAGCTAAAAGCACCATTCGTATGCATAATGGACTTTTTGTACCTCCCCTTGGTAGCATCATTTTGTTGGTCCTTATTGAACCTAAATTAGCAAACATGCTTTTTGACATAATCTCAGGGTCTGACCTCTTCAGAGTGATGCTAGGTATCCCTTGGCTAGTAGCTATGAATGAAATTCCCTCAGTTGTGCATAAATGTCTAAAGTTTATTCATGAGGGCTTAGTGCATATGTCCACGACACTAGCTATAAACCGCTAGCTACACGTGGTAGTTGTTCTTTAGATCATTTTTGGCCTGCACCTATTGGTCCACTCCTACCTAAGAAGGACCTCTTCTATTGGACGTATGAGAAGTAAAAGAAAGGGTTCTTAACACCTAAAGTAAGATACCCTCCATCTCCCTATGCTATCTTGCATGGCACTTGTTTGAAAGCTAATAGTGATGTTGCCATGGCACATAGAAGGGAAGAAGAGAAGTGTTCCGAGGTTCCTCTTCCTCCTCTTTTGATGTCCAACCTGACGCTTCCTCTCACCTTGTTTTGGTAATTTCACCTTGCATTTGCGAGAGAATCCTATGGTGCCTACTTGGTGAAATCCTAAGCATCCTACATTTGAACTTCTTGTTCTTCCCACAGAGCCTAGGCCCATTCGATATGGTAGAAGGAAGGATCCTGGTGGGGAATCCTCTATTCCTCAGCCTCTACGGCTTTCTACCACTCCTAATCCTAAAGTAATGAATGGGAAGAGGCCCGTCACTGAGGCACTAGAGCTGACTCCCCCCATTGTCTCTCAACCTCATCCCCTACTCTTGTTTAAGAGTCTATCCCTTCACTAGAAATGGTTGTGATGGACACCCATATGGCTGAGTAGGAGCCTTTTGTCCCTTCTCAACTCTTGGCCTCTAGCTCCAAGAGTCACAAAAATCATTGTGCATGTGAGTGCAAGCATCGGTGAAAGGTTCTGGCGGCTAAGAAGACCACTTTGCAAAGGAAGGAAGGGGAGCTGATCACCCCTATTTCAGGGCCTCCTATTGTGTCCTCCTCTTTCCTTCCCTCTTCTTCCATTCAATCAAATTTTGTTTTTCTTCTGACTCTTGCTATGAGTGTGAGTACACCCAACCCTAAAAAGGTGCAAATGTTTATCACTCCTTCAGTTGAGCCACCTCTTTTGATGTCCCTCCCAAAAATCCTACCATTCCCTAAACACGTAGACATACCGAATACCTCGATGGTGTCAGCTATAGTTTTCTCCTCCTCTACATCCCTTTCCTTGTCTGTGGGGAGCTCACACCCTCCAACGAAGCATAAGGTGGAGGTTGGACCTTCTAGCAATGGAGGGTGTAAGAGGAGTCCACCTTCATAGGATGGCCTTGCACTAGCATGTGTCATCGTAGTGATGAAGTAAGTTTCAACTTCCCCTAAGTTTGTCACCGCTTTTGAGTCACTTAGTGAGCCTAGCAATGAATCTCGGGCACCGTCCTCCATGTCCATTTAGGTAACACATGACACTCCTATGAAGTGCATGTATGACTCTCTAGATGAGGTCCCAAATTTGTTAGCAATTTTTACAAAGTCATTGACCATTGCTCCACAAGAGCCTAGTGAAGAAGACCTTGCAGGGCCTTCTTCCTTGGCCCTTGTCATAGGAGGGTTGGAAGCTCCTCACCTTAATATTCCACCACTATAGGCTCATTTGCCTTCCCCATATAATGATCTAGATTGGAAAGAAAATGACCTCTTGTTCAATGAGTGTTAGGGGGAGGCGCCTCTTATTTACCTTTAGATTAGGTGTTGGAACCTCTTAAAATGGGGGATAGGTTATTCAAGTGCTATCTCACCCACTTTAAAATATATTCAACTCAAGGATAACCATAGATAGCTCAATGCAAAATTGAAAGAGATCTTGCAATAGGGATATACTAGGGGTTGAATATGATCTAATGAGGGGTTCACCATCAAGTTAGACTTGGAAAAGATAATGAAATGCAAAACCCTAATTGAATGCAAAATAACTATAAATGACCTAGAAATATGAATGAAATGCAACAAAAAAATGTAAAAACAAAAATTGTGCACCTAGGAAATTGGATATGGCTGAGTGGAGGTCTAAATCACTAGAAAATCTATTATCCAGGATGACTAGGACTCATTCACCAAGCTAGGCGAATTAGTCTTTTTTTTGGAAACTATGCAAGAACATGAATCTACCAAAAGGGTATCCAGATCTACAAAATCCTAAAAATGTATTAGAACTAGGACTCATTCACCAAAAGTGTTGAATCAATCTAGTTGGGATTTTTTGTAACTTTCAAAGTTGATTCTTCTCTTCTTTGTCTACGATGTTCTTCCTAACTTATTTCTAGATCTGAATCTTCAATTTGTAGTCTATAGGTCTTCTTCAAGGTTCTCCAAGTCTTGATAACAAATTTGACAACTTTTATCACTTGATAAATTTTCTCCAATCTTGCTCCTATGGAAATCTGAAACCTATACCTACAAATCACACACAAAGGAGAGGGGAAAATGTTGTGGGGTTAGTGGATAGTGGTTTTCCTTGGTCAAACCCCTTGTTGGAAATAAATCCTTGAAATGAAAGCCAATATGAATGGAGAATGATGAACAAATTCCAATGTTGCAACTCACCAAACCCTAGCAATAAGATGTTGTAAATGTGTTTTAAATGGCTACAATGGGTGTGGTATTTGACTCTTTCTTGAATGAAGTTGATCTTTCTTGAAACACTTGCTTGAATCATAAACCCTACATCACAATTCTTAGCACAATAACAAACATGATAAATGAAATCTTTGACATGATGATTGACACTTGAATGTTGCTCTAAAATTCTTGGTAATCTACCCTTGAATTCTCTTGTGAATGTTCAAATTCTCTTGTGAACTCTCTTGAATGCTAGGTAAGAATATGAGTGAAAGAGCCTTGTATTTATACTCAATTATGCAAGAATTTTTAAAATTACAACACTACAAGTTGAAATTAGACTCAGGAGAATAAAATCCCACTAGAAATTTTAATTAAATTTGATTTTGGGCAACATAAGACTCATTCACCCAAGGTGGAAAATGAGTCCCATCAGACATAATGTATGGGACCAAAAACCAAAAGCGCTTAGAAATGTGTTGAAACCAGTTTTGGGACCCAAAAATCTAGTTAGGACCCATTTTCCCAAGGTGGTGAATGAGTCCCAGATCCCTAAATTTGGGCCACACTAACCAAAACCACTCAAATTGTGATTGGTTACTGATTGGTGTCAGGATTATCCTCCAAAAGATGCAATAAATGAGGCTTGTGGATGAAAAATGGGGCCAATTAAAGCATAAGAAATCCCAATTACACAAGCCTAGAAAAGTGTGAAAGTGTGTTATAACACTTTACAACACTTCAAATAAGGCAATATTAATGTTGATTTTAATTAAAAATAGGTTTATTAAGCTTAGCTATTTGATAAAACCCTAGAAAAGTGTGAAAGTGTGTTACAACACTTACATCACTTTAGCAAGGTGCCATTAAAATACATTAGTTCACAAGGTCCCAAGACCTAGTGTGAATGTTTCATCCAAATTACAACACTAAATAAAGTTAGCATTAATCCAAAATCATAAGGAGGGCCCGAACAAGCCAGACAAAATAGAAGGGTTACTTTTTCGATGACTCTAGGTGCGTGTTTGTTATGTATTCCCCCATGCTTGCATTTTGTGTTTCTAGATGACTCTTCTCACCCTCATAGGTGCTTGGATATAGGAGTGATTATGTGTCATAAAATTCCTCTATTTGTGGCATCATTCTTCCTCTATTATGTGTTTTGGTTTTTAGAAAATTTGGGACGATGCAAAGTGTTGGGGGCATTTAGGCTTCCCTTCCATGTTCACCCAATTTTTTATTTTTACTTTGTCTTCTTGTGAATTCTTCATATGGTTTGATATAGTATGGGATAGATGATAATTCACTAAATATACTACTATTATACTTATATATTTATGAGCAGCTTTGACCCTGAAATATCAAATCGCCCCTATGCCTTTTGTTTGTGATGTCATTTTTTCTTTTTATAGTTTTGTATCTTTCTCTCTTCACCATCGTGACATCTTGTTATGTCTCATGGGCCACAATATCACTTTTCATTCTTTCTTTTCTCTTCTTAGGACCTCGTGTGCCTCTACATTGAACATGCACCACCCTAAGGGAGGCTTCCATGTCAACTCCAATTTTTAGAAAACACATTCGTTGCTAACAAATGTTTTCTCAAAAATATTTGCAAACTTTTTCAAAATTTGCATTCTCAACTTGGACCCCTAGTGGAGTGTATCTCCTTCATCATGGGTTTGAAAAGAAAGGACTTGAAGAAATTTCCTTCAAGGAGGGAGAAACTTTTCCTTTGGGAAAATCCTTGATCTTCCCCTCATGAGGGGGCATTTTCTTCCTTTCAAATTCCTTGATGAAGTGAACATCTTTCAAAAGGATTCCTTGATGGTGAATTTATTTTCAAAAAACATTCTTACACTTTCAAACAATGCATCCCTTGAGTGGACCCCTCTTCTTCTGAAGGGTTCCCGTGGGATCCCTTTGAAATATTTTCAAATTGTGGACTATTTGTGTGATTGTCTGCTTGTTTTCCTACATGGCTGCTTTTTGTTTTCTAATATGTTTTATCTATGGATTAACATGTTTCTTTGAAATTTTTCTTGTGAAGCCAATTTCCAATCTAGCTTTGTGGAGTCCCCCTTTCATTGGGCTTCCTTCATGAGAGAGTACTTGTGAGAATGTGTTCTTTGCGAGTCTATATGCTTGTGAATCACTTACATCATGTAGGTTTTATCCATCATTGGTCTAAGGGCCTTCAATGTACTTTATGCAACTTCGTAGTTCTATGGAGCTATGAAGTCCCTTTGTTCTAACCTCCTCAGGAGAGAGTACCTATTATAAGGAAATAATTTAGTGTGAAAAATGCTTTCCTAATGTCAACTCATAGGGGAATAATGTAGTACTTTTAATTCCAAATTATAGAGCATTAAGATTCACATGTAAAAGGAAAGAACATAATGGACAATAATATCAATAGAAAATGGACACCAATTTTACATGGGAAAACCCTTTTGGGAGAAAAACCCACCACCAAAGAAAGACCACTTTATTCACAGTAAAAAAAATTGCAATAAAGTTATAGATCCTTTCTTCATAGGTATTTGTTCTCTGATAACACACAACAACTATGCAATTGACCAACCACAATCAATCTTAATACTATTACAATGTTCTTATAACATATAGTATGCTCAACCAAGACCAATATTTGTCCTTCTCTCTCAACATGCAACACCAACTAGTCCACCATTTTTCTGCTATACAACCTTCAACCCTTCAATTTCTAGGAATCTACTTTTCAAACTGATTTGGTTGGCTTAACTACCAAGAAGATCAATCATCAAAATTATCCCACATTGATGCAGAATATTAATATTCATTAGTTTATAAACAAAAGCCTGAATAATTTAGGTATCCATGAGTTAGTATTTTTGTTACCAACTCACTCATACATCATATTTGACTATCACACCAAATTATCGGTTGTTCCTTGTGGTCTCTACCAAGACACACGTACACCACTTGTGCAATTATGAAGAATCAAGATGGGAATCTACAATATTCACAACAAATCTCCTAAAAAGACTTAAATATTTAACTCCCAACCTCCAAGTGGTCCCCACATCCGTTAGCATCTGCATAACCATTGTACATTGTCATCACCATCCATGCAGTCTAGTCCCACCAAACCATTGGCTTGTCACTCAATCAGAGAAAACACAAACTTCACAACCCCCAGTCAGAGGTTTGAAATTTCCTGAACAACATGACACTGAAGAAGATCGGCTAGTCGAGAAGTTAAGTAACTTTTGAACTCTACGACAAGGTTCCAAGGTTAGAGATTGCAATGATCCTGTGACCAACACATTTTCACCCAGTTATCATCTTTCAGAACCCCATAACATAGGTTACAAGGTTCAATATTTGGGTGATAGGTCAACAATGAAGACCAACAAAGGGGGAAAAAATGCTAAGTATTGAACAAAGATACAAGCCAGCAAGTTGAGGCACAATTTCCAACAATGTCCCACTTGATGAAGATTTATTGGCTTCCTCCAAACTCAAACTTTTAAATGAAGGTCATGCGATCCAAGGCCCATCAAACTAACACACCACCTTTACTTATCTATGCTCACAGGCTTTTTCAATGCATCTGCAACATTTTCTAGAGTATCCACTTTTTCTAAACAGACCTTTCCATCCTCCACCATATCTCGTACAAAATGATACTTCACATCAATATGTTTCATCCTAGCATGGAAAGTTAGATTTTTTTCCAAACAAATAGCACTTTGACTGTCACAAAAAATTGAATTTTTCTTTGTATTGAACCCAATATTTAAAAAAAAATGTCTAAGCCATACAACTTCTTTGTAGGCATGTGTTGCTGCCATGTACTCATCTTTAGTAGTGGATAGAGTGACTACAACCTACCACTTACTCATCCAACTAACTGCACCACCATTCAGCATGAAAAATATATCCATTGGTGGATATTTGGCTGTTAATGTCCCTTGCCCAATCAGAATCCACATAGCCTCCAATGTTGAGAGAATGTTGTGATCCAAATGAGTTACCACGATAACACAAAGTGTACTGTGATGTACCTTTTAAGAATCTATAAACTCTTTTCATAGCATCCCAATGTGGCTTTCTTGGATTTTCCATAAACTGGATAAGAACGCCCATTGCTTGGAAAATGTCAGGCCTTGTGCAGACCATTGCATACATTAAACTGCCAACTACACTTGCATAAGGCACTCTGGTCATGTCCTCCATCTCAATAGAATATTTTTGACAATCTTCAATAGATAGTTTCATTCCCTCCAAAATTGGAACATCTAGCTACTTGCAATCAGTCATACTGAATCTCTCTTGAACAGTATTAATATACTTACTCTAGTTGAGCCAAAATTTTCTACTCTTTCTATCCCTAGTTATTTCTATCCCCAAAATATACCTCATTGCACTAAGATCTTTCATTTTGAACTTTGTAGACAACTGAGATTTTAGATCAGAAATCATAAACTTACTATTCCCTATGAACAACATATCATCAATGTAAAGGGAAATAATAAGAACACGATCATTTTCATTCTTGTAGTACACACAATGATCATATTTTGACCTTAAAAATCCCAAAGACAAAACAAATGTGTCAAATTTCTGTGACTATTTCAAACCATACAAAGATTTCTTTAACTTACAAACCATATTTTCTTTACCTTTTACCACAAAGTGCTCAAGCTGGGACATATAGATTTCTTCTTCAAGGTATCCATGAAGAAATGTTGTCTTCACATCCATCTATTTGACTTCTAAACTTCATATGCTGCTGCAAGGGACAAAAAAAATCTGATAGATATCAGCTTAGCTATAGGAGAAAATATTTCTCCATAATCAATTCCCTCTACTTGGGAATATCCCTTCGCAACCAACCTCGCTTTATACTTTTCAAAACTATCATTCAGACCAATTTTCTTTTTAAATACCCATTTGCAACCCACAGGAATTTTGCCTTCAGGAAATGGAACCAGATCCCAAGTATCATTCTTCTTTAATGATGCCATTTCTTCATTCATGGCTTCCAACCAGGAATCTGAATTAGACATTTCAGTTGCCTCTTTTACAGTCCTAGGCTCATCAGTATTAATAATCAAAGCAAAGGTACAAGTAGAATCTAACATAGATAACCCATACCTATCAGGTTGCTTCTTTTCATGTGTAGACCTCCTCACAGGCTAAGGTTGTGGTTCTTCTTCTTGTTCATAACTCTCAGAGCTACTCGAAATCTCCTCAGATTCAGGTACACTGTCAATTTGTTGGTCCTCCTTTTCAGGTGTTATAGGAATTTCAACACTATCATTTTCCTCCTTGACTTCTTTCATTCCTGACTATAGATCCACTGAAGAAGGTTTTAGCTCATGAAAGATTACACTTCTATTGTATACCACCTTTTCAGTCATAAGATTCTGAAGCTTATATCCTTTCACACCAATGTCGTAGCCAATGAAGATACACTTAACAACTTTGTTCTCCAATTTAGTTCTCTTTTCATTTGGCACATAAACATATGCTTCACAGCCAAAGACATGAACATGTCTTAGAGAGGGCTTCTTACTAGACCAAACTTCCATAGGAATTTGGTCAACAAGTGTCAAAGATGGAGATTGATTTAACAAGTAACATGTTGTAGCCACAACCTCATCCTAGAACTTCTGCTCCAGACCAACACTGCTCAACATACATTTTTCTCTCTCCATCAATGTCCTATTTAATCTTTCAGCAACTCCATTTTTTTGTGGAGTGTAATGTGTTTTTTTATGCCTTTTAATTCCATGGTCCTTACAATACCTTTCAAATTTTGCAGAGAAAAATTCACCATCATTATCTATCCTCAAGAATTTCATTTTCTTACCAGTTTGATTTTCAACCAAGTTCTTGAACTCTTTAAATTGATTGAACACTTCTAATTTACTTTTTAGAAAATATTCAAATTCCCTTCTTGAATAATCATCAATAAAGGAAAAATAATATCTTGATTTCAATAACGAAGGACCATTTACTGGACCAAAAACATTATAGTGAATATAATCCAGAACATCGGAGGATTTGTGAGGACTAGAGTGAAATTGAACACGATGATGTTTTCAATATATACAATGTTCACAAAATTCAAATTCCAGTTTACAATCTTCAAGCCCTTCAACTGGGTTTTTATTTTTTAAGGATTTTAAGCCTTTCTCACCAATGTGACCGAGCCTTTGATGGCAAAGCATAGTCTTCTTTGTAGGAAGTTTAATTTCCAAATAATTTGTCCCTTCATGGATTTCAGTCTCCTTTACCCAAACAACCTTTTGTGACTTTGCAGAAACATTGTTACATTGAACAACAAGTGCACCCAACTTGTACAAAGTACCAATTCGGGCACCCCTAGCCAGCACTATCAAGCCTCTAGTCATTTTACAACCATTGCTTGAGAATGATACTTGCACTCCAACATCATTTAGCTTGCTTATAGAAAGTAAATTCTTAGCCAAACCTGTTATATGCATTACAGCATTAATTCCCTTAATTCTTTCATTGGGAAATTGAATTCAGACTCTTCCACCACCAACAATTTTCAGCTAAATACACCTTTCCACCATCGTATTTTTCATACCTTATAAACCAATCTCTATGAGATGTCATGTGGAAAGATGCCCCAAAATCAATCACCTAGACATCATTTGATCCCTGAGTTGCCAAGGTTGCAATAAAGGCATCTGCTTCGCTCTAAGAAGAATCATTATCAAAAGAGTTTTTCTTCTTCTTTTTCTCCTCTTTGCAATCCTTTTGGACATAACCAGGCTGCCCACAATTCCAACACTTCACCTTGGAATTCTTTCTAGGAGACTTTGATCTCCCTTTAGATTTAGATTTAGATTTTTTGTCCTTCTTCTTTCCTTTCTCCTTCAATCTTCCACAAAGAACAAGAGCCTCCTTCGCCATCTCAGAAGATTTTCTTCTCATCTCTTTTGATAAAAAAGAAGCAACCACATCTTCCATCTTGAAAGTTGTTTTCGTGCTCCCAATTGCCATCACTAAATGATCCCAAGAATCAGGCAAAGAACACAACAAGAGCATATAACGATCCTCATCATCTATCTTCACACTCATAGATGTTAACTGAGCAATAAGCATGTTAAAAGTATTTAGGTGATCAGCCACAGATGCCCCTTCCTCCATCTTCAAATAGTACAACTTCTTCCTTAAGAACAACTTATTCACCAAGGACTTACCCTGATAAATATCTCAAAGCTTCTTCCACAAAGAAGATGTAGTCTTCTCTTCATGAACGTTCAAGAGAATCGAGTTTGCTAAAAAGAGTCTTATCAACCCTTTTGCTTTCCTATCTATGAGATCCAAATCTTCTTGATTCATGCCTGAGGGTTTCGTTCTAGACACAACAAGCCAAAGATCATGATCACCAACAAATCTTCCATTTTCAGTTTCCACAACTCAAAATTGCTACCATTGAATTTCTCAATTTCAATCTTTCTTGAAGTGCTTGCCATCTTAATTTTCAATCGAGATTATCAAGTTTCTACAAAACTCCCACTTCAGAGTTGACACAAAAAACCAACCCAACCCACAAGGATAACACAATTGGCCAAGCTTTGATACCAACTTGTAAGGAAAGACTTTAGTGTGTAAAATGCTTTCCTAATGTCAATTCAAAGGGGAATAATGTAGGAGTACCTTTTAATTCCAAATTACAAAGCATTAAGATTCACATGTAAAAGGAAAGAACATAATAGACAATAATATCAACAAAGAATGGACACCAAATTTATGTGGGAAAACCCTTTTGGGATGAAAGCCAACCACCAAAGAAAGACCACTTTATTCATAGTAAAAATAAATTATAATAAAGTTATAGATCGTTTCTTCATAGGTATTTGTTCTCTAATAACACACAACAACTATACAATCAGCCAACAACAATCAATCACAACATTGTTACAATGTTCTTCTAACATACAATTCTCTCAACCGAGACCAATCTTTTTCCTTCTCTCAACACACAACACCAACTGGTCCGCCATTTTTCTACTATACAACCTTTGACCCTTTGATTTCCAGGAATCTACTATTCAAACCGATTTGGCTCGCTTAACTGCCAAGAAGCTCAGCTATCGACATTATCTCACATTAACACAGAATATTAACAGTCATTAGTTTATAAACAAATTCTTGAAGACTTTAGGTATCCATGAGTTAGTCCTTTTGTTACCTAATCACTTTTACATCGCATTTGACTATCGCACCAAATTGTCAGATGTTCCTTGTGGTTTCCACCAAGACACATGTAGACCACTTGTGTAATTCTAGAGAATCAATATGGGAATCTACAATAATTGCAACAAGTCTCCTGGAAAAGACTTAAATATTTAACTCCCAACCTCTACATGGTCCCCACATCCATTGGAAACTAAGTAAATTTCATATGCTATCATCACCATCCATGCAGTCTAGTCCCACCAAACCATTAGCTTGTCGCTCAATCAAAGAAAACACAAAATTCACAACCCCTAGTCAGAGTTTAGGAATTTCCTAAATAGCATGACACTAAAGAAGATCAGCCAGTCAAGAAGTTAAGTAACCGCTGAAATCCACAACAAGGTTCTAAGGTTAGAGATTGCAGTGATCCCATGACCAACACACTATCACCCAATTATCATCTTTTAGAACCCCAAAACATAGGTTACAAGGTTCAAGATTTGGGCGATAGGCTGACAATGAAGACCAACAAAGGGGAAAAAAATGCTAAGTCTTCAACAAATATACAAGCCAACAAATTGAGGCACAATTTCCATCACCTATGGAGTCCTTTACCTTCCCTATGTGTGTTTTTTGTGTCAGTGGGGGAATTTTCATTAGGGACACAAGCACGATGTGCGGACATCTATGCATCGTGCTATCATCCTTGACAGATTCCTACATCTAGAGTTTGCAAGGATGTTACACACCTCATTTTCTCAAATTGTAACACATGTATGCAACCAACCTACCTAAAATGGCTCCTTTTGGCCTTCAAATCCATTCTATTTACTATCACTTCAACTCTTTCATTCTCATTCAATCTCTTAAGCAATTCTCATTCAATATCTCATACTTCTAGCACTATATTTTCACAACTCCATTAAGCATTGTAGTAGTTGGATACTCCATCAACTTCACTTTTACACATGTGAGGCTACCATTGAACTCTTCATTGTTGATCCTCACCCCAAAACATCCTTTAGAGTCAGGTAAGTTAGGGAAGCCCACCGCTCTTGACTCTCCATGACCTGGAGCCTTGATGTGGTTGGTCCCCCTCTCTTACAAACACAACCTAAATGTGCCCTAGTGATCATTGTAAGATTGATTAGGGAATTCTCATTAAAAAAAAGGAGTGACTATGAATTGAATGAAAAAGGAAGGTATATTAAGTGTTTCAAAATATGATTTTGTTGAAGCAGATGATATTATGTTCTTTTCTGAATACATATACAAAGAAGGATATCTTGAACAACAATATTATTTGTGTCTCTTCATGACTATTCAAGAAATGTGTTAAATTACATTGTGTAGATCAAAATAACCTCAATGAAAACTCTTGTGACAAGAGTATGATTTATGCTCTATGCAAAAGTGGATAGATGACTGCATGAAAAGGGTATTTGTATGATTGATGTCTTATGTTGATCTGGTGTCGTTTCCAAAACAAACAGTATGAGTGTGTAAAGGATAGTATGCCTAAAATATGTTTTGTTTTCTTCTTTTTATAGATAGGTATGATATGAATGAAGTCATAGGCATATGTAGATTGATCTAAAGTTAAATAATGAGTTGAGAATGTTTTAGAGTTCATGTTTGGCATTATTGTGTAGAGATCACAAAGTGTATGCATAGTTTTATCTGAATTCAAGGAGTGAACATAGAATGTCCATATGTCCACGGGTATCAACACAAAGTCATGTCACACTTTCGGCCCACTTATCATCACAAGTGAATTCAAATAATTTTAACTAAAAATTAATTTTGATCAAACATATGATATTGTAAGATTAATTCTAGCTAAGTTATATATGTCCACAAATTTTCTAACTAAAATTGTTGGCTAAATGCATATTTAACACCACTTTGATTCCAATTTACCAAAAAAATAAAATTATTTGAAAAACTTGATGTTTCAACAAATTCTACTCATGTAGAAAATATTTTTTTTTAAATAAAAAATACCCATTTGTAGATCCATAATTTTAGTTTTCAAAAATATATATATATTTTGATAGTTTAATTATTATTTATATTTATTTTTTTTATTTTTACTAAATGTAGGTTACTAGCACAAAATATTAGGTTGATTACCATGTCAAGGAAAAATAGTAAAACTAATTAAAAAAATTTGAAAAAAAAAATGATTCCCTAGATATAAAAATCTATATCAAGATGGTATAAAGTTTTTTCTATTTTAGATAAATAATTTATATGAAAGTTGATGTCAACTGGAAAAAACTAATTTTTAATACGCACACATTTTAATATTTATTTAAAACATATATTTATCAAAATTGAAAAAAATGTATCCATGCCCTAAAGTTTCAAGTTATAAATACGCACAAGAAAATTGAAGGAAAACAAATAAAATTTACTATATAAAGGTTGATGTCTCGTGTAACTTCATTTATTCAACATTTTATCAGTAACTAAATTATAGTGTTAATTTATTAAATAGCTATATTCAAATAATTTTTTAATTTGTTTTAAAAATACAAACATAAAATATAATAAAAAATAAATATTTTATTAGTTTACATCATTTCAAAATTCAAAACATATATATCATGTTTTATTGATTCAAGTTTAAATGTTGGATTAATGTTGGTCATTTCCTTTATAAAAGTGTGACACAACTTTGTACTTTTACCCCCATGTCTGACATTATTGTGTAAGAGACATGTTTCTATTGTGTTATTGATCATTCAAAGAATGTAATAGTCAAAGATGTGTATAGAAATCATGATTCATTGTTTGTATTCATTTTATCATGGTGTTTGTAGAAGGGGATTCTTGTAATAGTTTGGTAGTTTATGCTTGAGAATATTCTCACATTGAGGATTTGTATGTGAACAATGAAGATGTCAATTTTTCAATACAAAGTCTGAGAAATGGATTGTATGGAAACAAAGTAACCCTCTGAATTTACTTTGTCTTGTATTCAGATTGAAGTTTGGAGTTGGTGCTTTGAAGGAGAGTTGGTGCTCTCGGTGGGTTGGTGCTCACCAAATGTAATTAGGATTGGAGATTTTTCAATGAGCCATATTGTGAGATAGCTAGTGAGGCTTGTTTTCTTGTTAGTGAGACATGCAATTTGTATTCAACAAGGTGTTGGCTAGTATGGCCTAATAAAGCTTTTATTTAGAGTGAATGTGTTTTCTCATTAAATATATTATCTAAAGTTTAAGGAAATTAAGTTTATGTGATTGGTTTTATTGGATCATTGATTCACCCCCTGTCGCAGTGATCCTTATTATTCCTACATGATTGACCTTGAATGGCTCTTTTTCCTCCAATTTCAACTTCAAATTGTTTTCTCATTCACTCTCTTCAATTTCTTGATTATTCAAACATTGGACAACTCTTTCTTTTACTCTCTTCACAACATTCTGACATCCATTAAAGTAGTAAGTTAGTGTTTTGTGGACTCAATCCCTTTGTTGTTATGGAAACATTGATATTTTCAAGCTTGCAAGCTCACTCATCCCATTTTACTTGAGTGCACATGGTTAAAGGTGATATGGTTTGATATTTCTTTCACTTAGCATCATTGTATTGCTTTCGTAGCATATTATTGTTTAGAATAGTGCATAGTACTTCCATTTTAATATCTTTCTTTATCATATTTCTCTATCATTGCTATTTTGGCTATCTATGGAGGTGGAAACACCAAAGTAGGGGACTGACTACACCACTCCTCTATACACAACCCCAACATTTTTTCATCTTGTGTGTGTAGGCTTCTCATGGATTGAAGACTTTGAAGATATCAACTTTGTAGGGAAAACTAGATGTGGAAAACAATTCTCCTAACATCAATACCTCAGGAAAGAATGTAGATACACTTTAAAATTTACAGTTACAGACAAGTTAAGATGCACTATGAAACAGATTACAGAAACAGAGTATTAGACAAACACACATGAGCACCAGATATACGTGGGAAAACCCTTACGGGAGAAAAACCCACCACACCAAGAGAAATCACTTTGTATTACAGTAATCAAAATTACATACAATTCCAGACTTATCTTTCTAGTGTCATTATATAGTAGCATTCATCATGAACATTCTTCAAATAGAAAACATTCAAGTCATAACCTTTACAGATTTTAAATCCTTTACTGATACAGGTTTTTTTTTCACACTTCACTGTTGATCAAACTACTATCCAACCCCCAAGCATCTACAACTTCCAACTATATCCATGGTGTTCCTTGACTGTTGAGCTTTCTTATAGAATTGTCGCAACGAACCAACTACTAACGGTTCACTTTTGGCTTCCTCTATTCGTCCACGAGATTCCACGTATGATAGTCAAATGGTCAAAAGAATTCATAATGCACTGGCATCTCGGTGAGACACTAACAATGTCTCGCTGATGCCACATATACTTCATATCGATGTTGCCAAGATCCTCTGTAGTTTCCAAGATGTTATATCGAGCTCCAAGAGATACACTGAGTCATCACGTAGTTTCCCTGACCTATCACTTTTGCCAGAAGGTCATAGCAAGACATCAAAGGTTATACCAAAGTCCCCATACCTACCGAGCACCAAGGAGAAGTTGGCAAGACTCGCACCTATCGCCAAGAATTCATACTAATCTCCATATGTTACTCTGATGACCAATTGTCACCAAGACCTACCCCAATAGCCATCGGCTATCGGCAAGACATTCGCCATTGCTAAGAGGTTTCTCCAATAGCTTTAAGTTACCTCGAAGATTCTTCAACATTGGCAAGACTCATTGAAGTCACTGGGACTTCTTATCGAAACCACCGTGTTCCACCAATGACCATCATTCACCAAGAGCTACACCAAAGACTTCCAAAAGGTGTTTCTTTTGGTGAGACCTTCAATGTTTGCTAAGACGTTTCTCCGACCACTTTGAGTTACTCCAAAGAACAATTGGATGAGTCCCCGTCGGCAATACTTTCACTGTTCGCTAAGACATCTTCCTAGATCATTAGAGTTACCCTGAAGACTTCAATACATACACTGTCGGCAAGAGATTAACACTTCGCTGAGACAACTTAGCAAAAACCTTTAGCTTCGCTGAAGACCATAGTTTCCAAGGTCTCCCTAAGTGCTATAAGGTCATAATGAATACATCATGCTATAGCAATAGACTCCACAATGTAACCTTTCAGCAAGACAATGGCAAGGTCACAGCAACCTGTTCACAACTGAATAAAGCAAACCTGCTAGTCGGCCAGGCATGGAACCTATCACACTGACTTGGAACTCATGGAGGTTTCAGCCTGTATAGTTTGAGGCATATATTTCCAACAATCTCCCACTTGACGAAGATCATACAGGCACCTCCAGAGCATAAATAATACTTACTAAAAATCATGGGCACTAAGGCCCATTGAACTGGCACACCACCTTAACTTGTCTATGCTCACTAGCTTCGTCAATGCATCTGCAAGATTCTCCAGAGTATCAACCTTTTCCAAACTGACCTTTCCATCTTCAACCATATCTCGTACAAAATGATATTGTACATCAATATGTTTCATTCTGGCATGGAAAGTTGGGTTCTTTGCTAGACAAATGGCACTCTGACTGTCACATAAGATTGTTATTTCCCCTGCATCAAAACCAATATTAGAACACAAACATTTCAACCATACAACTTCTTTACAAGCATGAGTAGCTACCATGTATTCAACCTCTATGGTGGACAAAGCGACTACAGCCTGCCGCTTGCTTATCCAACTCACTACACGACCATTCAACATGAAAATTTATCCACTGGTGGATCTCCTGCTGTCAATGTCCCCTACCCAATCAGAATATACATATCCATGAATGCTGAGAGTCCTCTGTGATTCAACCGAATTCCCATGGTAACACAAAGCAAAATTTGAAGTTCCCTTCAAATATCTAAATACTCTCTTCACAGCATCCCAATGTATTCTACCTGGATTTCCCATAAATTGACTAAGTACTCCCACTGCTTGGGCAATGTCTAGTCTTGTACAGACCATTGCATACATAAGACTACCTACAACACTAGCATAGGGTACACTGGTCATGTCCTCCATCTCAATAGAAGATTTTGGACAATCCTCAATAGATAGCTTCATTCCCTGCATGATTGGAACAACTAATTGCTTGTAATCATTCATAAAAAATCTCTCTAGAATAGTGCTTATATACTTACTCTGACTGAGCCAAAGCTTTCTATTCTTCATGTCCCTGGATATCTCCATCCCCAGAATATACCTTGTTGCACCAAGATCCTTCATTTCAAACTTAGCAGACAACTGAGACTTAAGATAAAAAATCATTAGCTTGCTATTTCCTATGTACAACATATCATCAACTTAAAGAGCAATAACAAGCACTTGATCACTTTCAGCTTTATAATATGCACAGTGATTAGATTTTGATCTCACAAAACCTAAAGATAATACATAAGTATCAAATTTCTAGTACCACATTCTAGGTGACTACTTTAACCCATACACAGACTTCTTTAATTTGCATACCAGTTTTTCTTTACCCTTTTCAACAAAGTGCCCAGGCTAGGACATATAGATTTCTTCTTCAAGATCACCATGAAGAAATGTTGTCTTCACATCCATCTGTTCAACCTCTAAATCATACACTGCTGCAAGTGACAATAGAAATCTAATGGACGTTAGCTTTTCTATAGGAGAAAATATTTCCCCATAGTCAATTCCCTCTACCTGGGAATAACCCTTTGCAACTAGTCTTGCCTTGTATTTTTCTACACTGCCATCCAGACCAATCTTTTTTTTAAATACCCATTTACAGCCCATAGGTTTTTTGCCTTTAGGAAAGGGCACCAAACTCCAGGTTTCATTTTTATCTAATGATGCCATTTCCTCATCCATGGCTTCCAACCAAGAATTTGAATCGGAAATTTTAATTGCCTTTTTTATAGTCCTAGGCTCATCAGTACTAGAGATCAAAGCATAGGCACAAGTAGAATCAATCAATGAGAACACATAGCTATCTGGTTGTTTCCTTTCTCGGGTTGACCTCCTCACTGGCTTAGGCTAAGGTTCATCTTCTTTAGAACTTTCAGAACTACTCGAGCTCTCCTTAGTTTCAGGTACATTTTGAATCTTCAATTCCTCTTTCTCTGGTGTAGGAGGAATTGCTACTACATCCTTACTATTTTCTAACTTTGTCTCTGACTACAGATCCAAGGTGGAAGGTTTCAGCTCACAAAAGATTACACTTCTATTGTATACAACCTTCTCTGTAATAGGATTCCAAATCTTGTATCATTTAATGTTAGCACTATAACCAATAAAAATACACTTGACAGCCTTGTTCTCCAACTTAGATCTTTTTACATTTGGCACATGTGCATATGCCTCACAGCCAAAGACTCAAATATGTCTAAGAGAGGGATTCTTACTAGAACACGCTTCCAAATGTGTCTTATCAACAAGAGAAAAGTTTGGAGACCGATTAACCAAGTAACATGTAGTAGCAGTAGCTTCAGCCCAGAACTTCTCCTCCAAACCAGCACTACTAAGCATACTTCATGCTCTCTCCATCACTGTCCTATTGAACCTTTTTGCAACTCCATTCTGCTATGGAGTATAAGGTGTAGTCTTGTATCTTTTGATTCAATGGTCTTTCTAGTATCTTTCAAATTCATCAGAACAGAATTCACCACCATTATCAGTCCTTAAGCATTTTGTTGTTTTACCAGTTTGATTTTCAACAAGATTTTTAAACTCCTTAAATTGACTGAACACTTTTGATTTACTTTTCAAAAAATATATAAATGCTCATCTTGAATAATCATCAATGAACGACACATAGTATCTTGATTTAGACAAAGAAGGAACATCTACTGGACCAAACACATCTGAATGGATATAATCTAACAAACCAAAAGATTTATGAGGACTGCCATAAAATGAAACACAGTGCTACTTTCCATATATACAGTGTTCATAGAATTCAAACTCCAAATTACAATCTTCAAGCCCCTCAACAAGATTTTTTTTCTTCAAGGTTTTTAAAACTTTTTCTCCTATGTGGCCTAACCTATGATGCCAAAGCATAGTCTTCTCTGCAAGAAGTTTTACTTTCGTAGAGTTTACATAATTATGGATATTTCCCTCTTTACCTCCATGAGCAACTTTCAGTGACTTCGAAGAGACACTGTTACATTGAATAGCTTGTGCATCTAGCTTGTACAGGGTACCAATTCAAGCACCTCTAGCCAGCACCATTGAACCTCTAGTCATCTTGCAACCACTTCCCAAGAACAAGACTTGTACTCCGATATCATTAAGCTTACTGATAGAAAGAAGATTTCAAGTTAGACCTGGTATGTGCATCACATCATTGATCCCCTTTATTCTGCCATAAGGGAATTGGATTCTGACTCTTCCACGACCAACAATTTCCAAAGTTGAATCACTCACCAAGTACACCTTTCCACCATCGTATTCTTCATACTTTGTGAACCATTCTCTGTGAGATGTCATGTGGAATGATGCTCCAAAATCAATTAGCCAGACATCATTTGATGCCTGTGTAGCCAAGACTACAATGAAGGTGTGATGTAGGAGCATCCAGTGGTGTAAGGGCAATCTTGCATCACCCAAAAATAGTTAAAGTTCAAATTTTTCATTTTTTAAATATTTTTACATTTTTGGATACCCTTTTCGTCATAATGAAATTCCCAATTTATGGTTTTTATTTTCTATTCTTGGGTTGAAAGATATTGCAGTTTTAGTTTCCTAGATTTGCACTTGAAAATCTTCTGAGTTAGATTTGAGGCACTTATAGTTCCCGGATCAGCCCCAAAACTTTCCAAAATTGGCGTAGTAGATTTCAAGCACATTGTTGACTTCGAGACCTTTCCAACGGTTCAAATGGTTCGCAAATCGGAGTCCCGGATCAAAAGTTATGGCCCCGGGAAGTTGGCGCACTTTCTAGAAAATACAATTGCAAATGTTCTTTTGAAATTTGAACTTCATGTTGTAAATTTTCGGCACCAAACCACCTAAACTCAAATTTGAATGATGTTTTGGCTCCAAACTAAAGAGGAGCTCTATTTATGGGGTTTCTAATTTTAGGTAACTTTTTGGGGACAAGCTCGCATATTGCGAAAGCATGATTTTGTAGCTTTTTGTAACTTGCATGTGTTGTAGAACTTGGGGATTTGAGATTTTCTGCATGTAAGAAGCTCCATTTTTTGAATAATAAAACTATTCTCTTATTTGTGGGTTATTTTCTAAGTCTTGGGTTGCACCCTCATCAAGTGGTATCAGAGCGGGTTTTCTTGAGCAAGTGGATAGATCGCCGATTGTGAGGCAGTTCACACCAGGACCGTGGTTGTGGGTCAAGGTCAAGAAAGATGCCTCCAAGAGTGATGCCTGGTAGGCATGGTGGTGCCAGAGGTAGTTAAGGTGGCAGAAATGCGGGTGGAAGAGATGCACTGGCAGCCCTCCAAAGACAAATTGATGTGTTACAAGAGTAGTTGAGAAGAGGGTTAAACCTGAGGGAGGAAAGTGAGGATGAAAGAGAGGAAGAAGAAGAAATTGATCAAGACCAAATGAGGCTAATAAGGGCCATTTCGAAGATCGAGAAAAGACCCAGAGTAGAAGTCCCTAGTTATTCTAGAAGTCTAAACCCGGAAGAGTTAATCAACTGGATCAATGAGCTAGAAGAATATTTTGAGTATGAGGAAATAGAGGACCCAGATCGGGTTAAGTTTTCAAAAATGAAGCTAAAGGGCCATGCCAGTATTTGGTAGAAAGAGGTCCAGTTGGAAAGAAATCGAAGAGGAAAAGGAAATATCACCATATGGGATCGCATGGTAGAGAAACTGAAGAAGCAGTTCATACCAGTGGACTACGAGTTAGATTTGTTGAAGAAATTGCAAGGGTTGAAGCAAGGAAGCAGATCTGTGAAAGAATATACTGAATATTTTCACAAGATAATCACTTAACAGGCCACACAGAGGCCAATAAGGAAGGTAGCCCGACATCTTAATGGGTTAAGTGACTCCAGCATCTCGTGGAGGAGTTAAGCCTAGTCGAATGACCACTATTGAGGATGTGTATCGGGCTTTGCTCAAGGTGGAAGAGAAGTTGAACAAAAGATTTGATGGCAAGAAAAAGGATGAGGAGGTCAAAGTGGAAGGGGTAGTGGAAGACCTTCAGGAAGCCGAAATGATGATGAAAAGAAAAGTGAAGATGTGGGTACCAACCAAAGCCATAGGAATGAAAACTTCTACCGCCCTCGTGATCAAAATATTGGTGATCAAAGAGGTAGAGGATGAGGGAGATATGGAAAGGATCTAGAAGAGGTGGTTTCAAAGGAACGTGTTTCCAGTGTGGTGAAGAAGGGCATCGAGCCTATGAATGTCCACAACACCAAGGAAGGGCAGAAAAAAGGCCAGAAGGTCATGGAAGGGTTGCGCATGCAGATGAGAAGGCCCAATCTGAACATTTAGATGATGTTGAAAGGGGAGAAGCCCTAGTGATTATGAGAGCCCTGGTGACTGAGGAAAAGGAACCAGAACAGAGGAAGAATCTATTTTGCACAAGGTGCAAGTGTGAAGGAAAATGTTGTGATGTCATTATTGATGGTGGGAGCATCGATAATCTGGTGTTAGAAGAGATGGTCACAAAGTTGAAGATGAAGAGGGAAAGACACCCGCATCCATATCGGATTGCCTGGTTGTAGAAAGACCACAAATTTTTGGTCAATGAGCAGTGCCTAGTAAAGTTCAAGATCAGGAGCTACCATGATGAGGTACTTTGTGATATCATCCCCATGGATGCATGTCACATGTTGTTGGGGAGGCCGTGGCAGTTTGATAGGAAAGCTATACATGATGGCCATGCAAACACTTATTCTTTTACAAAAGATGGGGTTCGTCACAAGTTGAAACCCCTGAAGGAGACCGAAAAAAAGGTATGTAGTAGTGCTAGAATTTGTTATGTAGATGGAAGAAAAATTTTAGAAGGTATGAAGCATGAGCGTGTGTGTTATGCATTGATTCTTAGAGTGAGTAAGGAGGATAGTGAGAAGGTTCTAGAAGAAGTTTCTGGGATGTTGGATGAGTTTCAAGATATTGTTTCTGATAATGTACCTGAGGGTTTACCACCAATAAGGAAGATCGGTCATCAGATTGACTTGATTCCTGGAGCCAATTTTCCAAATAAGGTAGCTCATAGAATGACTCCAGCAGAAAATGAGAAGTTGAACAAACAAGTTCAAGAGTTGTTGAGAAAAGGTTTGATACGAGAGAGTTTGAGTCCATGTGCAGTACCTGTAGTACTAGCACCAAAGAAGGATGGGGAGTGGAGGATGTGTACAGATTCCCGAGCCACAAACAAGATAACAATGAAGTACAAATTTCCCCTACAAAGGATGGATGACCTGATGGATTGTTTAAGTGGAGCTCAGTACTTCACGAAGATTGATCTGAAGAGTGGATATCACCAGATCTGAATTCAAGAGGGAGATGAATGGAAGACTACCTTCAAGACCAAAGAGGGCCTGTACGAGTGGTTATTCATGTCTTTTGGGCTAACCAATGCACCGAGCACATTCATATGGCTCATGAACGCGGTACTAAAAGAATTTCTATGAAGTTTTGTTATTGTGTATTTAGATGATATTTTGATTTCCAATAAGACATTGGATGAGCATCTGATGCATATTCAGAGAGCCTTTGAGAAGTTAAGAGAAGAGAAACTATTGATTAATCTAAAGAAGTACAGTTTTGTGAAGAGGGAGTTAGTGTACTTGGGGTTTGTTGTCTCAGAGAAGGTCTCAAGATGGACCCAGAAGGTGAAGGCTATTCGAATGGCCTACCCCAAGAACCGCTACCGAGGTGAGATCTTTCCATGGTTTGGCTAGTTTTATAGAAAGTTCATTAGAAACTTCAGAGTATCGTGGACCCCTCGACCAAAACAATGAGAGGATAGAAAAGAATTCAAGGAGCACTAGAGCGGAAAAGAGTTTTGAACTGTTGAAGCAGAAGGTAACAAAGCAACCTGTTCTAGCCCTCCCAGATTTCAACAAGGTGTTTCAGGTGGATTGTGATGCCAGTGGTTGTGCCATTGGAGCAGTGTTGAGCCAAGAAGGTAAGCCCGTTGCCTATTTTAGTGAAAAGTTAAATGATGCCAAGAGAAAGTATTTTGTATATGATCAAAAAATTTATGCAATAGTTCAAGAATTAAAGAAATGGAGACATTATTTGTTGCCAAAGGAATTTGTTCTATATACTAATCATCAGGACTTGTAGTACCTAAATAGTCAAGAAAAATTAAATTAGAGGCATATGAAATGGGTAGAGTTTTTACAGAGTTATACCTTTGTTTTGAAACATAGGAGTGGGAAGTCAAATAGGGCTGCAGATGCCTTATGTAGGAGGCATACATTGATGACAAAGATGTAGATTGAAGTGGTTGGCTTCAATGAACTTAAGACACTATATGCAAAAGATCCTTATTTCGCAGAGGCTTGGAAAGCTTGCAAGGAACTTGTTACAGTGGACAGGACAAGGTGGCTAGATTTCATAATCCAGGATGGCATGTTATTTAAGGGAAGTCAATTGTGTATCCCGAGGAGTTCCATAAGGGAGAACCTGATAAAGGAGAAGCATAGTGGAGGAATGGCAGGACATTTTGGTTAGGATAAGACCATTACCATTATCAGTGAGCATTATTATTGGCCTCAGTTGTCACAGGATGTGAAGAAGTTTGTACAAAGCTGCAGGGTATGTCAGATGGCTAAAGGAGCGAGCCAGAATACAGGCTTATATCAGCCCTTACCTGTACCAGAGAGGCCATGGGAGGATATAAGAATGGACTTTGTTCTTGGTTTACCAAGGAAACAACAAGGGCATGATTCAGTCTTTGTGGTGGTTGATAGGTTTTCGAAGATGGCACATTTCATTCCATGTTAGAAGACCCATGATGTAGTCCACATTGCTAACTTGTTCTTCAAAGAGGTGGTGAGGCTACATGGTCTGCCAAAGTGTATTGTTTTAGATTGTGACACCAAATTTGTGGGGTACTTTTGAAGGACCTTGTGGAAGAAGCTGAAGACAGAGTTGAAGTTCAGTTCTGCACACCATCCACAAACAGATGGGCAGATAGAGGTTGTTAACAGGAGTCTAGGTAACCTACTGAGATGTTTGGTAGGAGATAAACCCAAGGGATTGTACTTGATCTTACCCCAGGAAGAATTTTCTTACAACAATTCTATCAACAGAAGCACTGGTAGATCACCATTCTAGATTGTGTATGGAGGTAGCCCCAGAATAGCTCTAGAATTGAGGAAGATGGACTAAGAGAAGAAAATAAGTGAAGCTGAAGATTTTATAGAGCACATCAAGAATATACATGAGATGGTACGAGAACACATTAATAAGATGAATATGCAATATAAGGCTAAGGAAGATCAGAAAAGGAGAAATAAGGAGTTTCAGACTGGCGATGAAGTAATGGTCCACTTGAGGAAAGAAAGGTTTCTCATAGGAACCTATAACAAATTAAAGATGAAGAAATTCAGTCCCTGTAAGATTTTAAAGAAGCATGATTCAGGGAATGCATATGAGGTAGAGTTTCCTGATGGAATCAACATTTCCCTTGTGTTCAACATTTCAGATTTGATAGAGTATCATGAAGGCGGAACGGAGGAAGCACCAGCAATAGGGCAGTATGGCATTCCAGCACCTACTTCAGAAAGGGAGGAGATTGAAGCAATCTTGGATAGTCATGTGGGAAGGAGTACCAGAAATAGGTAGTATGAAGAATATCTGGTGAAATGGAGAGGAAGGCCTATGGAAGATTCATCCTGGCTATCTAAGGCAGCAGTTGACCGATTGGGTTTTCCTCAACCATCTGAGACGTGACTGGTCACTTCTCAAATTACCCTGGGTATCTGATGCAGGAGCATCCAGTGGTGTAAGGGCAATCTTGCATCACCCAAAAATACTTAAATTTCAAGTTTCTCAGTTTTTAGATGTTTTACATTTTTAAATACCCTTTTCATCATAATGAAATTCCCAATTTACATTTTTTATTTTCTATTCCTGGGTTGAAATATATTTCAGTTTTAGTTTCCTATATGTGCACCTAAAAATCTTTCGAGTTAGATTTGAGGAACTTATATTTCCTAGGTCAGCCCCAAAACCTGCCAAAATCAGCATAGAAAATTTAGAGCGTGTTATTGACTTCGAGACCTTTCCAACGGTTCAAACAGTTCGCGAATCAGAGTCCCGGATCAAAAGTTATGGCCCCAGAAAGTTGGTGCACTTTCTAGAAGATACAATTGCAAATGTTCTTTTGAAATTTGAACTTCAAATTGTAATTTTTTGGCGCTAAACTGCCTAAACTCAAATTTGAATGTTGTTTTGGCTCCAAACTAAAGAGGAGCTTTATTTATGGGTGGGTTTCTAATTTTTGGGTAACTTTTTGGGGACAAGCTCACATATTGCGAAAGGGTGATTCTGTAGCTTTCTGTAACTTGCATGTGTTGTAAAACTTGGGGATTTGAGATCCTCTGCATGTAAGAAGCTCCATTTTCTGAATAATAAAATTATTCTCTTGTTTGTGGGTTATTTTCTAAGTCTCGGGTTGCGCCCTCATCAAGGCGTCACCATCACTATGAGAAAAACCATTATCAAAAGAGCCCTTCTTCTTCTTTTTCTCCTCTTTACAATCCTTTTGGACATGACCAGGTTGCCCACAGTTCCAGCACTTCACCTTGGACTTTTTTCCAAGAGACTTTGATCTCCCCTCTGATTTCAATTTGGACTTCTTGTCCTTCTTCTTGTCTTTCTCCTTTGACCTTCCTCTGACAGCAAGAGCCTCCTTCACCATCTTAGAAGATTTCCTTCTCATCTCTTCTGATAGCAAAGATGCAACAACATCTTCCATCTTGAAACTGGATGTTGTACTCCCAATTGCCATCACTAGATGATCCCATGAGTCTGGCAAAGAACATAATAGAAGCATATAGTGATCCTCTTCTTCAGTCTTTACACCAAAAAATGTTAATTGTGCGAGTAACATGTTAAATGCATTCAAATGATCAGCTACAGACCCTCCTTCCTGGATTCTCAAAGAGTATAGTTTCTTCCTCAAGAATAGTTTATTCACCAAGGACTTCCCCTGATAAATAGACACCAGTCTCTTCCACAAGGAAGATGTAGTCTTCTCTTCATGCACATTTAGAAGCACTGAGTCTACCAAATAGAGCCTTATCAGCCCCTTAGACTTCCTATCTTTAAGGTCCCAATCTTCTTGCTTCATGCCTATAGGTTTCACTCCAGCCACAGCAATCCAAAGATCATGGTCAACAAGAAGATCCTCCATCTTGAGTTTCCAAAACTCAAAGTTACTGCCATTGAATTTCTCTATTTCAAACTTTCCATATGTACTAGCCATCTTAACCTGTAATTAGAAATAACAATCTCTACAAGACTCCCACTGAACAGTATTGACACAAAAAACCCAATGTACCCCCAAGGATAACACAACTGGCCAAGCTCTGATACCACTTGTAAGGAAAACTAGATGCAAAAAACATTTCTCCTAATGTCAATACCTCAAGAAAGAATGAAGATACACTTTAAAATTTACAATTACAGTCAAGTTAAGATGCACTATGAAATAGATTATAGAAACAGAGTATTAGACAAACACACATGAACACCAGATATATGTGGGAAAACCCTTACGGGAGAAAAATCCACCACACCAAGAGAAATCACTTTGTATTACAGTAATCAAAATTACATACCATTCCAGACTTATCTTTCTAGTGTCATTATACAGTAGCATTCATCATGAACATTCTTCGAACAGAAAACATTCAAGTTATAACCTTTACAGATTTTAAATCCTTTATTGATACAGTTTTTTTTTCACACTTCACTGTTGATCGAACTACTATCCAACCCCCAAGCATCTACAACTTCCAACTATATCCATGGTGTTCCCTGACTGTTGAGCTTTCTCACAGAACTATCGCAACAAACCAACTGCTAATGGTTCACTTTTGGCTTCCTCTATTCGTCCATGAGATTCCATGTATGACAGTTAGACGGTCAACAAAATTCGTAATGCACTGGCATCTCAGTGAGACACTAATAGTGTCTCGCCGATGCCACGTATACTTCATATCGATGTCGCCAAAGAGCCTCTGTAGTTACCAAGATGTTATATCGAGCTCCAAGAGATACACCGAGTAGGCATAGAGTTTCTCCATGACCTTACCAACTTAATGGAAGAATATGTCCCTTATTATAGCCCTAGGTTGAAATTATTACCCAAGGTCATGTGGTTGATGCTTATGAAAGAAAAATCAATGTCTTGATTCCTATGACATCGATGTGCATGGCTAAAATGGGCCCATCCATCAGCATCTCTGCTCCTACTTCATCTCCTACTGTCAAAGTGAGCAAGATACCCATGGGATTCAATGTCCTTCCTCCTAGGGGTAGTGTTGCCCTTCGTAGTGGGATTTCAAATGGAATGGGGGCTGGTTGTTTTGGTATGTCTAGTATCCTTGGTGGTTTTAATGATAGCTCTGATGGTGGTCATGTTGGTGGCTTTGGTGGCAGCTACAATGGTGGCTCCGATGGAGGCCCTAGCAATGGCTCTAGCGGTGGATCTAGAAGTGGTCTTAGTGGTGACTCTGGCAGTGGCTCGATTGGTCCTATTTTTTTATCTAACCCTATTCTTAATGCTCTACTACATAATATGGGTCAAATATAGAACAAGCTAGCGAGTCTATCCCAAGCTTTTTCTTAGCCTTTCTTTCAAGTTTTCTTTCAACATAGTCGTTTGTCTGTAGCGATTCTAAATACTCCCATCCCTCAAGGGATGGAAATTCCTAAGTTAGAGAAATACAGTTGTAAGGGAGACCCTCAAACACATGTGCTAGCCTCCAATGCAATGTGTACAAACTTCTTTCACCATGATGCCTTGATGGCCAAATTATTTCCTCGATCTCTCAAGGACAGAGTACTAGAGTGGTAATGTTTCTTTCCCAAAAAATCCATATTCTCATGAATTATTAGCTTGTTAATTAGTTTCTTTGATAGTTCTAGGCTAACATTGGGCCAAATATGGCATTTTTGGACCTTGCCTGATGTAAGCAGGGAGAGAACGAGAATATCATTGATTTCATAGCTCGATATCAAGCACTCCTTTCACATATTTCTTACCTGCTAACTGACTTAGATGTGCAAAAGGTGTTCATTAGCAAATTGCAGAGACCTTGGTAGGAGAGTTTTTCCTTAATGAAGTATGCTTCTTTTGCATATTTGTGCGCAACATTGCGGTAATATCAACAGATGTTGTATAGTTTGAGGGATCTTCCTCATGCTCCCATCTAGAAGGAAGGTTTATTGTATCAATTTCAGGCAAAGGAAAATCTATTGCGAGTGTAGTCACCACGTCTAATGACAAGGGCCTCAAGCACAACAGATAGTTCACAATTTTTTTTGAATCTTACTCTTCTATTTTTTGAAGTTGTTAAAGGATAAAGTTATAACCTTGGAAGATCCTCGACCTCTTAGAGAGCCTTACCGTAGCTAGTATGATGGGAATGTGTTATGTCAATACCGTCACATCCATGGGAATGATACTAAATTTTTTATGTGCCTACATCATGAGATCTAGGACTGTATTGATGATGGTACCATTCACCTTGATGGTAAAAAGAAAAATACAAACAAGTATGTGGCAAAGGTGAATAGTGAATTGTTAATTTATACGAACTCATTTCCATCTCACTCTATGAATTTGATCATTGATCCTTCTAGTTCTTCCCTTGAGGCCTTAGTGTATGTAAATATGGGCTCATTTACTCACATTCCTCCCCCTCAACTAGTGATTTTTTCACCAAATATAACCTTACATCACAGGATCTACCCATGAATAACAAAGCCTCTCCTCTATATATTCCCACTCGCGTCAATCAAAACATTGTGATAGGAGTCCTTGTAGACCATGCGAGTCATGTGAACATCATTATGGAGCAGATCCTTTTGCTAAATTCTTTACAAAGGGACGAATAAGAAAAAATGAAGACCGACATACATACCCATGATGGTCTCTCTCTTGCTCTTTATGGTTCTATAACTCTTTTTGTATTAGTAGGACCTATGGTTGTGAATACTACCTTTGACATCATCCCAAAATATTACTTTTTTAGAGTGAAGCTATGCATCTTGTGGCTAGTTTCTTTGAATGGAGTAGCTTCTATTATTCATAAACATGTCTGAAATTCTCTCATGAAGGTGCAATGCATGTTGTGTATGACACCGAATATTAGCCAATGGTATCACATGGGGGATATTTTCTAGATCATTTTTGGCCCACCACAGTTAGTCCACTTCCTCCAAGAATGGACTTACTTTATCAAAATTATCTTAAGTATAAAAAATGGGGGCAAGGTGCAGCAAAACATGATTGACCCTATAGTAGAGTAGTAGGTTGCTTCTTCCTCTCAAAAGGGGAAGGGGAAGTCTACTCGCGCTTAGGTGTCTTCTTCCTCTACAATTCCACCTACTTTTTCCTCTCATCCTACTCTGGTATCCTTGTCTTTTGTCCCTATGCATCTCTTGGGGAGTTTGATGGTGCTTACTTAGCAAAAGGCCAAGAATCAAGTGTTCAACCTTCCTATCTTACCCATGATGCCTTAGCCCATTGTATATGGTAAGGGGAATATTCCCCATGGAATTACCTCTACAGCTCAGCCTCCATAGCCTTCTACTACTCCTACCCTTAGGTTAGTGAATGGGAAGAGGCCTTCCATTGAGGTTCTTGAGTCTGCTTCTCTACTAGTTGTGGTATCCATTCCTGCACCTCTTCCTCTTGTTGTTTTCCAAGAGTCCCTCCCTCCACTGGCAATGAATGTGATGGATATTCCAATGATAGAATGGAAGCCTCTTGATACTTCTCAAGTTGCAACCTCTAGCTCTTGGAGCCAAAGAAACTGCCTTGCACATGATCATAAGCATCAGAGGAAGGCTCTGGTAATTGAGTAGGCTTCTTTGCAAAAGGAGGAAGGGGAGCCAACAACTCTTGTTTTAGTGTCTTCTATTGTGTCCTCCTCTTCCACCCCTTCTACTTCGGTTCCCATCACCTCGATCTTGCTTCCAACTCCCCTTGTGAGCATGAATGATCCTCATCCTAAAAGGTGCAAGTTTTTATTACTCCCTCAATTAAGCCTCCTCTCTTGATGTCCCTTCCAAACATCCCTCCTTTCCCTAAGCTCGTGGATATGTTGAATACCTTGGTGGTGTTTGCTATGGTTTTCTCCTCTTCTTCCTTAGCTTCCACTTCATCTATGGGGATCTCACACCCTCCAATGAAGTGCAAGTTGGAGGATGACCCTGCTTCTAATGGGGGTCGAAAGAAGGGATCACCTTCTTTGGAAGCTAGTTTTGTGTAGTGACAAAAACATCCCCAGCATCCCCTGAGTTTTTCACTGCCTCCGAGTCTTTTGCTGAGGTTGATAGTGGATCTTGAGAACCTATTTCATTGCCAACTCAGTTGACACATGGTACTCCCATCAAGTGCATGTTCAAATAATTGGATGATGTCTTGGAATTGTCAATGATTTTTCCAAAATAAATGTTGTTTACCTCACAAGAGTTGAGCAGAGAAGGCCTTGAGGGACCCTCTTCCTTGGATCTTGTTGTAGGAGAGTCAAAGGTTGTTCCCCTTACTATCCCACCCTTGTAGGATCATCCCCCTTCCCCTTACAATGATCTATATTGGGAGAACAATGACCTCTTGCTTGATGAGGACTAGGAGGGAACCTCTTTTTTATCTATAGATTAGATTTGTGTGTGTTGTGTTTCCCTCATGCTTTTTTATATGTTCCTGGAGGACCCTTTCCATCCTCTTAGGTGCTTGGATACTTGAGTGTTTTGTGTCATAAACTTCTTCTATTTTTTACATCATTAGATTCCTTTGTTTTATCTTGAATTTCACAATAGGGGATGGTATAAAATGTTGGGGTAATTTAGGCCTCCGTTCCTTGTTGACCCAATTTTTTATTTTTATTTTGTCTTCATGTACCTTTCTTCACATGGTCCAATATAGTAGGGGATTGATGATAGTTCATATATATTGTTATATCATATATATCTATCTATATCTATGAGTAGTTCTAACCTAGAAATATTAGATCCCCTTGTCTCTTGATGTCTTTGTTTTTTCTTACATTATATTTTTATCTTTCTCTCTTCTTTTCTTCTTTTGTGATGTTGTGGTGCCTATTTTTTGTCCCTTGTGTGTGCAACAAAATTTCCACATTTACATCTCATCATGTATTGTGAGCCACAAAATCACTTCCTTCTCTCTCCTTAGGATGTCATGTGCCTTTGTGTTTAACATGCACCATCCTAAGGGGGGCTATCATACTACTTCGATTTTCAAAAAGGTGTATTCGGTGGCCAATGAATCCTTCATTGAAAATCCCTTATTTTTCAAAACAATGTATTCTTCGATAAGGACCCCTAGCAAAAATTTTCTTTCATCATGGATTCATAAAGAAATAATCTAAAAACCTTCCCTTGATAAGGGAGTACTTTTTTTATGAAGACATCTAAAAAATTTCCCTTGTGAGGGAGTAATCTTCCTTTCAAGTTCCTTGATGTAAGAGATCTTTCGGTAAGATTCCTTGATACTAGAATTGTTTACAAAAATTATCACTACCTTTAAAATAGAGCATCCCTTGAGTGGACCCCTTTTCTTTCAAAGGGTTCCTGAGGGACCCCTTTGAAAGCTCTTCCTTCAATTGTTGACTATTTGCATGACTGTTTGTCTTCCTGCATGGCTTTTTTCTATCTGACATGTTTTTTCTACAGATTAGCATGTTGCTTTGTAGGACCTACAAAGTTGCTTTTTTAATCAATCTTGGAGGATTGAGCACCTCAAGATTTCCTTGCAAGACTAAGCACCCATAAGGGCCAATTAGACTTTGCAGATCCTTTCACATCTAGCCTCACTTAGGACCGAGCACCTCTGATGCCTCCTTTGTAGGATTGAGCACCTACAGAGCCTCTTATTCACCTTTTGTAGGTCTAAGGGCTTGCAACGCATTTTTTTCAACTCTCCTCAAGACTGAGTACCTATGGAGCCATCTCCTCTTCTTTTTCTTTTCGAGTGTGTCAGATTTTGGTTTTCTTCCTCAACAGTTTACACATACATTTTTCAACTTTCACTCTACTTTACTGTGCATTCGCTAACACTCATGCTCACTAAAGTGGGGGTAAAATGTAATGGCATGAATTTTCACCCCTTTCAAATTCCACATTTATGCACCTCCTACCTTAGACAAATTAAATTTGATGATGTTATTCCACATCCTTCATTCGCTTCCCATCTAGTTGGCAAAAAAAATTTTTTTGTGGGTATGTGCAGGATCATCATTCAAAACACAGGCCCTTTAGTGGCGAAAAATTAGAAAAATCAGAGTTAGGCAACTTGACTTAAAAATTTGAATAAGTTATCTTTATTATTTCAAAAATATGTAAGAATAGAATCTATAGCAAATTGAATGTAGTTTCTAAACTAATAGATTTAATTTATTTTTTAAATTCTATTCGGTGAAAATTTAAAATTTCAATGTGGTAGTACTTAAATTTCAGGGAAAATACAAGTAGGTGTCTTTCTGACCACCCTAACCACAATAAAATGATAATATTTTTTTATAAGATTTTAGATATAAGTAGAGGACTCATGTCCCGATGTGATACATTTTTTTTGTAATTTTTTTCCATGTATATAATTAATTATGAATTTTTTATTACAAATTTTAAAAAATATAAAACTTCGTATGTCTAACCACCTTAACTTGGTCAAAACTTCATGAAATTCAATTTTATTTTTTAATCCTATAGTATGCGAAGCATAGAATGTGACACATGTTTTGGATTCAAACAATATGATACTCTTTGAAAGCTATAAATATTTTTTAATCAGTGTATTAATTAGGACTTTAGTCACAATTCAAATAGAAAATTAATAATAATAATTTATTAAATTCAAAATACAACATAATTTGTATTGGTGGAAAGCTGAGAATCTCCTTTAAAAACCCTTTTCGTTTCATCAATTTTGGGTAAAAAAAGGTCATCAGCCACATACCCTACACATTCCCATCATATCACCATTTTTTGGCCCATCATGATCTTGCACATACCCATGTCAGTGGAGGATATTTTGTTAGGGATGCTAGTGCGATGTGTGGAAGTCTATGCAGTGCATTGTTATCCTAACATGATTCTTTCCTCTGGAATCCACATAGGCATTACAACTCTCCATTAGCAATGAAGTGTAATGTTTATGCGCCCTTGATAGACCTTGAACAACTCCTTTTCCTCCAATTTCATCTTCAAATTGCTATCTCATTCACTCTCTTCAACTTCTTGATCATTCAAACATTGGACAACTCTTTCTTCACTCTCTTCGTAGCATAAATTCACAACATTCTCACATCCATTGAAGTAGCAAGTTGGTGTTTTGTGGACTCAATCCCTTCGTTGATGCAAAAAAATTAATATTTGCAAGTTTTCAAGCTCACTCCTTCTCCCATTTACCTTGAGTGCACATGGTTGAAGGTGATAAATTGTTCCATCTTTCTTTCACTTAGCATCATCGTATTTCTTTTTTTAGCATATTGTTATTTAGCATAGTGCATAGTACTTCCATTTGAATATCTCTCTTTATCATATTTCTCTATCATTACTATACTGGATGCTCATGGAGGTGGAAACACCAAAGCAAGGGACTGGTTGTGGCAGTCCTCTATACACAGCCCCAACATTTTTATGTCTTGTGTGTGTAGGTTGTTCGTGGAGTAAATAATTTCAAGATATCAGCTTATGGGTAGGAAGGTACACTTTCCTCACCCTCTTTTTTGTCAATTCATAGATTAGATCAAGTTAAAGTATTCTTCTTGTTATTCTATTACTTTGTTCCTTTTTGTTTATGTTATTGCATTATATTGTAGTTGTCAAGTCATTAGTATGTTTCTTCAATTTTTAGACTATACTTCACACATTTTTTTTGTACAGACGTCAGCTCCCAACTGAGACACTAGTGCATCATGCTATTGTATGTGCCACACACTGGAGTCCTCTAGCAGTGAGCTACCTAAGTTGTAGTCAAGACTCTAGGATCCTGTTCACTTGACTTTTTGAACCTCTCAGGTTGGCAAAAAGAAAGAGGAAAATTAGTTTTCCCTCTTTTCCACCCCTCTAAACATTGAACCTATCTTAAACAATCCCTTAACATGAGGTAGATCAGGGAAGCTAATTGTTTGAGACCCTCCCATGACCTAGGGTCCTGAGTAATCAGTCCCCCTCCTCTACAGTACTAAGTGTGTCTACAAGACTAAGTATAATAATGATGAGATTGTTGAAAGACACAAGGTAAGGTTAGTTGCTAAAGGATTCAAATAGAGGTATGGTATAGATTATGAAGATACATTTGTACTAATAGCAAGACAAGAGACTATTAGAATGATGATTTCACTAAAATCCCAAAATAAATGGAGCATTCATCACATAGATATGAAAAGTTCCTTCTTGAATGGGTGCTTAGAACAAGAATTATATGTAAAACAGCCATAAGGTTTTGAAATGCAACAAAAGGAATGAGCCTACAAGTTGAAGAAGATTTTATATGGCCTCAAGCAAGCACTGAGAGCATGGTATTCTAGGATTGATGGATATTTTTAAGAGAATGGATTCAAGATTAGAGTGAATCTACCTTTACTAAAAACAAGAAGGTAATTTAAAATTCTTATTCTAAGCTTGTATTTTGAATATTTATTGGATATGAGTAGTAGTTCTAAGATGAATGATGAATTCGAATTTCCTATGATGAGTGAATTTGAAATGAAAGATTTAGATTTCATGGAATACTTTCTATGAGTGGAGATTTATCAAATTGATGATGAAATCTTTATTTGTCAAAAAAAGCATGCAAAATATATAATAAAGAAATTTGATATGGTTGCAAACAACCTCCACTCTAACTACTCATAGAGTTTTCTTGCGTAGAGATTATGATATTGAAATATTTTATGAGACAAGTTCTTACAAAACTATTGTTAGAAATTTGATGTTTCTAACCCACACAAGATTATATATTGCTTATTCAATTTCTCTTGTTTCAAGGTATATGACTTAGCCATCTAAAATTCATATGAAGGTAGCAAAAAAATATTAAGGCATGTGAAAGGTACTATTAATTCTGGTATTCATTATTACACTTCTGAAAGGTTTGAACCTATGAGCTTTAGTGATTCTAATTGGGGAGGTAGTTTGGATGACCAGAAGTCTCCATCTAGTAATTATTTTTTCTCTTAGTTCAAGTTTGGTTACATTGAGCTCAAAGAACCAAAATATGGTTTCCCTTTCATCTACAAAAGTAAAGTATATTGTAGCCACTTCCATAGGTACACAAAAATTATGGCTTAGAAAATTTCTAGAAGAAATTAGAGAGAAACAAATTAAGCCTATAGTGATTTTTTGTAATAAAATGAGTGCAGTCAATTGGCCAAGAATCCTATCCATCATAGTAGAACAAAGGATTTTGATTTTAAATATAATTTCATTGAAGGTTTATTTAGATTAAAGAAGTGGTCTTGAGGTATATAAAAACTCATGAATGCCTTGCAGATATCTTCACTAAGGCGATTGCAAAGGTTCAACTTTTGACACTCCAAAACCATATTATAAGTCCACTCAGCATCAGGGAGGACTATGTTGATAAATGATGCATGTTGTCTCACTATCATGCAATTCATTGTTGCATGTTACTTCATTAACATGAAATTTTTTCATTAAAATTGATTTTAGATAATTCATAGGTCCATAGATGCATGTTTGCATGAAGATTTTTCTAAGTTACTAATACATTCTATTCTAACCCTTGGTATGGGTACGATTTAATACATAAATGAGATATGGGTCTGAAACGATGCAAATACATACAAGAAATTAATTTTCTTGTGGAAACGAGCAGGTACGAAACCTTGTCTATGAATTTTTTTTATCATTTCCAATTCGAACCCAAACAAAATCCATGTCCTCTCATGCCCAAGCCACACATTTTTCAATGAAATTTACATTTTTTCATTATTTTTAGGAATTTTTGTTGACTTCTAAACAATAAAATATTCCCTTTACCCATAATATTTGCCTCCTAACACATCAAATAGGTAAAAACATACTCATTTAACAATTTGTGAATTAAAAACAAGTTTTTTTGCCTCCATTGTTGAACTTTTTCTCTTGCTTGCACAAGCTTGAATAGACTTGAAGGCTAATTATTGATTGTTCAAAGTTGGTTTTTGTGCTATTCCTAAGTAGTTGCAAGTGTCTGTTCATTCCCAAGAAGATCGTAGGGCAAGATTTGTTCAAAGAGGTGGATTTTTTTGAAGTTTATTTATTTATTTTTTACATTTTTTTTTAAACGAACTATTTTGTTTTATTTTTAAGTTTTTGTTTTGTTTTCATTTTTCTAATTATTTATAACACATGCTCAATTTTTTAAAATTTTTTAAGTTAATTAAGTCTTTTAGTTTCAACCAAAATTTCAATGTGTTGTGCCTTAGGTATTACAGTGGCAACTAGTTCTAACTCCTTAAGCCCACACCAATCTTGTTTCAAAAAAAACCCAAACTCTCCCATTTGGAAATATCTAGAGATGGTTCAAAAAATTATAGGTGGTGGAGTATATGTTTAGATTTGTATTCATTGCCATGTTAAAGATATGAGCTTATAGAATCGAGTGAAAGGTGTAAGATCCATCAACTAGGCATCAAAGCTTGTCCAGGTGAAGATAACCAAGGAATTTCATACCATATAGTGTTGGGATATATTGTTGAGCAAGAAAAGGTAGACCAAAAAGAAATCAATCTTAAAACAAGTCATCCTTTGAAGAAAGGATCTCGATTGATGAATCCCCCTACACTGCCTTCTCATTTTCCACCTATGGATAGCCATCCATTTATGTCCATCCCTCAAGAGAAAATCATGCCCTCTTCAAATAAAAGATCTAAGGGACCATTGGAAACTTCATTTCAAATTGAGGCAAGAGAGATTATTGATCAAGGAATAACAAGATGTGTATATGCCAATGAATTGGCATTCAACGTTGTTCGTTCACCATATTCGAAAAAAATGGTGAAATCTATTAATGAGGCTCCAAAGGGGTAAAGGGCCTAGGTTTTGAGAAAGTGCATTGCACCTTATCAGATAAAGATGTGAAACATGTAGTGGAGTCTTTAAAGCCCATAAGGGATTCATGGATCAAAACAAGGGTAACCATCATTTTTTATGGATGGAAAGATCCAAAAAATTGCCATTCATCAATGTTATTGCTATGTCACCTATAGGAGAAATGTTTTTTAGAGCAATGGATTGTGAAGAATAGGTGAAATTTAATTTATCGCTAACATCCTTTATCAAGCTATTGAAGAAGTGGGCCATCAAAATGTTGTGCAAGTTGTAACTGAAAATGCAAAAAAATTGTAGGGTTGTTGGGTTATTGATTGAGGAGAAGTATTCACACATTTTTTGGAAACCTTATGCTATCCACTCCCTCAATCTAATGCTACATAAAATTGGAACCAAAATTGAGTGGATCAAATAGGTGTATACTGAGGATGAAGATGTTGAAAACCAACCACCTTATGGCACAAGGTATATTTAGATAATTCTCAAAATTGGAGTTGTTGAAGGTAAGTTAATTATCAATATTTTTATTTTTCTTTAATGTTAAATGTTGATTTTGTAAATTTATTATTTATTATTTTGATTTTCAAACAAGCTATTGAGACCCATTTTTCCTCCAACACAATTGTGTTGAGATGACTTATGAAGGATCGTGAGGCACTCTGTAATATGGTCATTAACCCTAATTAGTCTATATGGAGGCAATCTAGCACTGAAAGGGAAATAAGGTTAAGAAAATCATCATAAATGATAGTTGGTGGGATCGTGTTGAGTATGTCCTCAATTTCATTGAGCCCATATTGAGCATGATCTGTTACATTGGCATGGATAGACCTTGTTTGGGAAAAGCATATGATGGTTTCAACTCAATGATTGAGAAGATGAAAACCATCATCAATGCAAAAGAGGAAGATCTTGAAGAAAAGTTCTTCAAAGAGCTACATGAAATCATTGTAGAGAGATGGAACAAAATGAACACTTCGTTGCATCTTCTCACTTTTGCATTGAGTCCCAAAAATTATAGTGTTGAGATACTTTCTATTTCATCAAGAATTGCTCCATATAGAGATGTTGAAGTGGCTCAAGAGTACAAGGCAACACTTCGTAGACTATTCAGTGATCATGACCAACATGATTGAGTGAGGGTTGAGTTCATGGGTTTTGCATGCTCCAATGATTGTGGTCTTAATGCTCTTCGAAACAAGTATAAAGGTGGATGCTCATAGTTGGTGGTACTTCCATGGCCAAGAATACACGCAACTCCAATCTCTTGTAGTAAATTTTTTATCCCATTTTATAGTCAAACTCTTTTATCTTTTAAATTTAAGTTTAATATTTTGTAATATTAATTTTAATTTATATTTTATTTAGTTAAATTTTGTAACTCTTAACTATTTAATTTGTTCTTAATAGGTTGCTAGTTCATCTTCTTCCGAGAGGAATTGGAGCACATACTCCTTCATCCACTCAATAAAGTGCAAAGGGTACATTCAAAAAAGGTAGAGAACTTGGTGTATGTGCATTCAAACTTGCGCCTACTTACACACAAACAAAATTCCTACAAAGAAAGAGACTCAAGGAGGTGGGATATTGAGCTAGAGCGTCTTGACTTGGATGCTTTCACAAGTCACTTAGCTGCACTTGATATTGACGATGACTATGAACCTGAGGAAGCTAATGAGCATGAGAGTAATAGTGTTAGTGCTAGTGGTAGTGCTTGTGTGAGTGCCACTGACAATATTTGTGGTTCTATACAAAATGTAGCATTTAATATGGATTTTGATGATGCTTTTTTTGATGACCCATATGTTTCAGATTGATCAATGATTAATAATGGCTGATTGTAAACGCTTGACATTTTTATGTTTCAACTTTAATTTATAATTTTATATCATGACATTTTAGTATCACTAATATTTTAATATTTTGACTATGAAAATGGTGGTGTATTTTTGTTGTGTATTTTGTACTTAATTACTACTGCAAATTGCAAATATGTATATATTTCTAATTTTTATACGTTTTTTGTATTAACAAACTCAACAAAAAAAAAAAAAATTGGCCAAACCCACTCCCCTGAACCCAAACCCAAAAACGAACCTATAACTTGAAATTTTTTAAAATGCAATTGCTTGACCAGTTTCTTAACTGTCACATGTAAGAAAATAAACTTTAGAAGCTGATGATTCTATTAAATTTATTTTGCCTCTGTAACCAGTTCATTTAAAAATAATACAAAATATTATTATGTGTTGAACACTATTTTTTTGAGCAGCTAAAAATGAAGATTTATTTCCTTATGTCTCTATTATAAATTTTTCGAATATTATAGTTCTTTTCTTAGCTGATTAAGGAATAGCATATCGCTGAAGTAAACCTTGCGGCACTTACTAAAGATCGTTCAAATTTTAACATTAGATTATAAAGTAGCCCACCGCTGATAGGGACAAACAATATCTAAGATAGATGATAGCAATGGAAAGAATAATTTTAAGTCAGAAAAGAAATTGTTTGACCGTCTCGAAAATAATGGATTGAAATTTATGATTTATTAATGGCTGGAAGTGTCTCAAATTAGAACAATATAGAATTCTCCCTCTCCAACACTTTGCTCAAACTTACCACGATGAATTAGCATCGAGCTGGTTGAATTTACTCTACTTGAATTAGAGTTTTCATTCTCAAATTATGAGAGGGTTATCAAGGGCTTTTATTTTTTAGAGTTTTGAATTTAAAAATGGATTTTCTTAAGAAGTGTAGTAACTGTCTTTATAAAAATTAAATAAATTTGAATCTGCAGACGGATGGTTTGAGGTGTATATACCTTACCTCTACAGGATTTGAACTTGTGACCTCTCTTTCAAGAGTACAAGTTCTCCTCCATTAGGCCAACTCAGGTGTACTTATCCATTTGTTGAGTATTTATATTGGGATTGAAATTATCCATTTGTTTATATTAGGGATGAAGTCCTCCACTTGTGACCTCACAGATTCATACCTCTAGATCAAAAATATTTTACCAAAAAATATATATATTTACACTTGAATGAAAAGTCTCCTCAAAAGAGATGTTGGGCCCCATATCAAGGAGTAGACACGACAGTAATTCTGAGTAAAACAAGGAATGCGAACTTTCTTCCCTTCATCCAATTTAGAAAGGGTTTCATGGAGCTGCTACAAGAACTATTTATGCTACAGGATTATTTACAATCTTGTCCAAAAAAAATAGAGCCCCTAATTTTTAGACTTTATACTTAAGGAGATGTCTTTGGGCTGGGGCTAACAATATCCTCCATCAGCTTTCTAAAATTTTGCTGCCACATTCATTCATCTATTAGTTTTTAAATTGTAGCTGATGATGGTTCAAATTCATCTATTTATAATAATTATAGATTTAACATTTCTTGTTGCTAAAAAATAACTATCAGACCTAAATTTTGAAGCTTGAAATTTTATAAGCTTACCCATTATTAAAAACAAACCATGAAATCTCTTGCTTATAAAAGCTTCGAAAAATTCTTCACGATACCTACTGAGATATTTGAAAAAGACCCCTTCATGAAAACCACAACCTAATATTATCACCCTTATTAAAACGTAAAAAAAAAAGGTTTCTGCATCTAACATATTATTATAGTACAAAGGATTCATATAAATGAATAGCGAATAAAGGGGAACCTGCTTATCTAGTTTAAAGACATTTTTATGAAATCACCATAAGTGGGGCAAGAAACATCTGTTAACTGTGAAAAGCAGTCACCCATGACTTCTCAATTAAACTCTTCATAAAAACACAACTAAATCTATGTTCTGAATTTCTCAACAATCTGATTTATAAGAAAACAAGCACATTATTTATGAGATTTATGTAGCACAAAAGCTTCAGAAGCTAACATGAAATCCCGTAAGATGATGTCGTAATTCATAAAACCCATGACAAAAACTAAGAAGAACAAATATAAAGATAACCAAAAGAAAAAGATCCTCCGTAGGACTCCCATGTAGCATAACCATCTCTTCTGGAGTAGAGACCAGGAAAGAAACCGTTATTACGATTATCTCAATACCTATCCTGCAGAATAACAAAATATCGTAGTCAGAAGGCATAATATCTTAAAAATTAAGCAGGAATTTTTAATTTTAATCAAAAAAACAATTGGTTATGTAAATAAACCTGGGGAATTCGTTGTCGATAGTGCCTGTAAATTGTAGGATGATAAGGTGAAGGCCTAGGAGTATCAATATAATTACACCCACCAGTTTTATCTCCTTTACTTTTACCAAAATTCATTGCCATATCTCCTCGAGTGATACCCATATTGATGTTCTGCGTACAGAATGGAAAGAAACCACTGGTCTTGAGCAACATAATACAACCATATAATACATAGAAAAATAAAAAATAAAAGATCTAGACATACGTCCATAGCTGTTTTGCTCTCCTTATCTCTTTTAAGACGATTTCGGCCTCCTTTTTTGACAGTGTCTCCTTTAGAAAGACAACCACCCATAGCTGTTTTGCTTCCCTGTTCTGACCTAATACAAAATTATTCTACTTTTTCTGCAACTTGCTGAGTGTATGGGATGATATGAAATGCAATATCTGGTGTTTTAATAGTTGGAAAGGAGCAGCCCCACTTGTCCGAATAACAGGACGTTACGTTGTTGTCTTAATTGAGCGAATGGTTATAATAGCATGCCATGATTGAGTAGTGGCATTAGTTTTCACTGCGAAGAAATAAATGTGAAAACAGAAAATTATAATACAGGCGTTTCATTGCTCTTCCACGTGTGAATATGGCACCACCCACAATTACTTTTATAGCAAACGGTCGGAATAACATCATTGTTGAACATTATGTTAAGCTAAAAAAAACTATTAGAGAGTTAGCCCTCGGTTGGAAAAAACAAGAGGGTTTTTTCTCGCTCTGTTGGGACTGGCTTGCCGGCTGTTGGGTCCCCTCGAGGGGATTAGTCTCGCCCCCACTCACCCTAGGTACCCAAGATATGGGCTGCTGGACTGTTGGGCTGGGTCGCGGGGATACCCCTGTCGTTAACAGAAAAAAAAAGGGTTTATTCTCCAAAACCCTGTTTAAATTGCTTTATTAGTTTTTAGTTTATCTAATTTTTTATTGGATTATTTTGATTCCACTGAAATTGAGAATATAATGTGTAAATTTTGGGAAAGATTTTCTTTTGTATTTCATCATGGAAAGGGTTTTGTTTCACAATGTCAAGTGTGATTTAAATGTGATTTAAGATATATTATTTTCCATGCGTCAATTTTAGTGCAATTATTTAGGAAGATTGTGGTTTGAATATTTAACGTAATGTATATGATTTATATTACTCTTGAGTCAATAGGTGTCCTTTCCAAGATACAATAAATAGCTCCAAGCATCAATCATCTACATGATTGACTTCTCTAGTATCATACTTAGTTCTAACATGTGGGGGTCCTATTTCCCTATACACATAATCTACATGTCATATGGATTCACAAGTACTATTTAAATGAACCTAGATATGTATATCACAATCAAATAACCCATGATCTTGTATATAGATTGTTATAGGTTCGGGGTCAAACTTGACAAACACATAACAAGATTGAACTCATATGAGATGCCCTCTACTCAACATGTACACATAAACAAAACACCAACTTATAAGTAATCAAATTCACTCACTTTATTTATACTATTATTTAGAACTATTCAAAAATGCATTCTTTATTAGATAGCTACAAGGGGAAAATATCCAACCTTATTCAATAACTTATAGTCATCTTCATAAATTATATGAATATAAATCTTATTAGTCATATAAACTTTTTACTTGGTTTTAATTTATTCATAAAAAATTTAGTCACTTGCAAATTCTCCTTTAGAATAGTATGAGTAATTTCAAATAGAATTTTAAGCTTGTTGACCAATAGAACCACATGGGGTCAACCTTAGAAGTAAAAAAGTGGCTCCTAAAATGTTAAATGGTTAGTTAAAAAAATCCACTCATTGTACCACTGGGCTCTACAAGGGTATTTTAATTGTCCATGTCACCATGTCATACTACTCTCAAAAGTACGATCCCTTAGCTTTTTCTTGGAATCATTGTAGCACCCTTTAAGGTGTCATTCCTATGGTTAATTTCACCTCCTTTAAGTGGCCTTGTCCTTTCATGTATTTATAGTTGTTATTAGAGCTAAAGGAATGATGGTAACTATTAATGGCTCTATTGTTTAAGCACTCCCAAAAAAAATCCCAATGTATTCCGTAAGGTACATTACCTGAAACACCTTTGAATATTATTCTTCCTATTATTAAAATTTTGTAATGCATGTTAATAGCTTGAAAATATTACTTTGATAGGGTTTTATGTGGGAAAGGCCCCCCCTAAAATAATGCTTAAATAATGGGTTAACAAGGCTTAGGTCCTATGCAAAATTTTCCTTGATGTTATATGCAAATTGATTGTAATGAGATTTGGGTCTAGTGCTACTTCAAAAGAGCCAACACACTTGAATAACATTAAAGTGCAAATATTCAGCTATGATCCATTGTCTACAAGTACCCATTTTTCGTCATGTATATTCATGATAGCTTCAATGCAAAAAGGGAGATTATGGGATGATCCAATAAGAGTGATGTAATTTTAGAGAAAGGTATGTTGATTCCTTGAAGAAAAGTTGCCAATGAGATGTTGGAATTGGGACAGATTCATGTTGTTGAGAACTCTTGATTCTTGAAGGACTTTATATGAGATATTTTGATTAACAATAGATTTAAGAAGATCCATGATAGAAATTTATGTAGGATTTTTCTCAAGTTTCTCAATAAGGATATATTATATTGTAGGAGTAGGTAGAGAAGTCTCTAAGATATTGATTTTTCTACACCTAGTTGTGAAAACACAGTCTAGGGGTTTGATCATAATAGTTGCAACATGGTTATTTGTGTGTTCAATATGACCAAAACTGATATCATAGGAATGATAAGATTTATTGTAATTGGCATTATTGGTTTTGAACATTTTGACTTTGATTTGAATTTTCTTGATTATGCTTTGGAGAGGGATTTTTGCATCCCCAATTATCAATTCTTTGATGTGGATACACTTTCATCAATTTTGACATCACCTTTATCAATTAATTCTTGTATACATTTTTTTAGTTTCATGCACCAAGTTTTTGAATGTCCTTTGATTTTATGAAATTTTCAATATGATCTTTATTGCATGTGGGTTTTGGTTTACTTTCTTTTATAGTTATAGTTTGTATAACAATGACCATGTTTACAATAACCAACTTGTGAAAAATAACCTTTAATGATTTCCCTTTAAGGAGTACATATTTCCTTCTTATGAACTCTTGTTTAGGTTGACCCCTCACTATGGTAATGTTAGGAATACTTTGAGTGGCTCAAATGTTCTTTGAATCAATAATTCCATCACTAATAACATTCAAGTTCTTTTGTTAGAAAAGTGGTTTATCAAATTATATTTGATTTGAATAGCCTTTTTTTATCCTTTTTTATCATTCCTTTAGTAAGAAGATATTTCTAAATCTAAATCCCATTTTTTTATTATTTTGTCAAAGATCATAACATGGTAAACCTATAAATGAAGACCTTTTTGGATTAATGTTTGTAGTGAGGATACCAACCAACCATGTTTAAGCTCTAAATTTTTTAAACTTGAAGTCTCACTATTTTTATATTAATTTCAAATAATAATATGGAAGAAAAATAGACACAATAAAAACTTAGATTATTCAAGTAGGTGTGTCCATACTTGTGAGCACTCTAATAATGCCTTAATTAGGCATGGAAAGTAGGGCTCATGAGGAGGCATTAACTACTTTACATCCTCAAAGTCACACTAAGGTGTGAGAAGAGAACATGGATGGGCTACAATTCCATTTCTATAATCATACAATGAGTACTTCCTAGGTCTAACTACTTACCATTGCATCACAAGTATATTCAAATGAAGTACTCTAACAAAGATTACACAAGGTTCACAAAGGGGAGTAATTGATATATCCAAAATTATATGAGTCCCAAGTCAATGAAATGAGGGGTATGTTAAATGGCTTGGTGAAAGAGGGTAAACCCTCTCCGCCTTCACTTTTCAAGTTATAAATTTCTTGCAAAGTTAGCCAAAAACAATAAATGTCCCTCAATGGGAGATTCTTTTGATTCTCTCCCAATTTTATATACCACATTAAAAACACAAGGGTTTAAGTCATCCTACTAGACTTGATGAAATCCCAATATACACTCACTAAAATTAAAAATAAATAAGGATATTACCAATTCCCAAGATCATAATTACATGTGAGGTAAGAGCATGTGTATTCAACTTCCAAGGTAAAAGGGTGAATTAGATCACTTTTAATCCTAGAGATTGCCTAAAAGTTATGAGAGGAGAGACTACATGAGTTAAAACACAAAAAGAAAAATATAATCTAAACAAATAAACAAAAAATTTAATTATAGTAATCCAAAACCAAATATGTGATAGTTTCATATTAAAATCCTTGGTAAGTAGGGTTACATGAACAAGTTAGTTTAAATTTTGTTGTCTTTGACACATTAGGCCTAAAATAAAATGGGTTAATAAAAATAATATTTATTTAAATAAAACCTAACAAACCAATGTTATAAAGATGTGAAATCAAACCTTACTGATGTGATGATGGTTGTACCCAAAATATATGTTATAAAAGAGCATCAATGAACAATACAAATGTGAAAAACTCAAAAAAATATGAACTTCAAAAAATTAGAACCCAAATCTAGGATCATTTTTGAAATTTATAAGGAAATAAATATCTAAATAAAACTTACAAAACCAATGTTAGAAATATGTGAAATCAAATATTGATGATGACATGATGATGGTTGTATCTAAAAATAAATATTATAAAAGTATAAATGAACCATACCAATATTCAATCTTGTAAAAAAATATGAAATTCAAAAATTAAACACTTGAATCCAATTTTTTCATTAAATTAATAAGAATTTGAACCTCCAAAAACTAAGAAAATGTGCACAATTTTAAAAAATATATGAATATGATGAAAAACAATTATACCATTTATGAAAAGCATGAAATTTTACCCTATTTTAAAAATTATTTCTCAAAAATTACATCCATATGAAAGAGTTATAGCTATTTGAAATTCCCTCCCCTACTAAAAAGTGTAATGAAGAGGAAGTAAAGACCTAGCAATTGGTTGGTAGCAACTAGGATTGGCTAGGTAGCAACTAGGTGGTGACTAGGTGGCAACTTGATAATGATTATGTGGCAAGTGGGTTAGGCATCATTGATGTGATGGATGGGTAGATGTAGAGGCATGAGTAGTTATAGGTAGAGGTAAAGGGATGAGAAATGACTAGGTAGAGTTGGAGAACATATCTCATAGGGGGAGAGGTAGCTAGGAGTTTTAAACATCAATACCATTTGAACATGTCAGTGGCATTAAAACCCATTAGGATTTTAAATATTCATTTTGTTGTACTCATTTAAACCTTCTTTAGGCATGAGAAATGATAGGTGGAGGTGAAGGGATGATAAATGACTAGGTAGAGTTGGAGCACATAGCTCGTAGGGGGGGAGGTAGCCAAGATTTTTAATCATCAATGGCATTTAAAAATTCCAATGGAATTAAAACCCATCGGGATTTTAATAAAAAAAAAAATTGTACATCTTTAAAATTTCTTTAAATTATTTTTAAAAAATTAAATTAAAATTAAAAAAAGAATCATAGTAGATATATATTTTCTCGATCCTTTTGGAGACAATGGTGAGGTCCATTTTGCACCAAAGTTCCTCAAAATATAGGTGACCTATAAAAATTCATCCAAACACTACCTACTGTAGAGGAGGACAACCAAACACACTAAGCCTCTAGGTCACAGAGAGCTAAGAGTGGAAGGCTGCCCTAATCTACCTTAGGTTGGTCAAGTGTTTAAGGTCAAGGATAGAGAGTGAAGAGAACTCTCAGTGCTTTTCTCACCCTACTAATCCAAGAGTTTAGATGGGGCTAAGCGAGCAATTTTCTGGAATCCAAACTATGCCTCAGATAGCTCTCTGCCAGAGGGTCTACCAATGTAGAATAGGGATGACAACGTGGTGCACTAGCGTCTCACAGGTGTGTTGGTGTCTATACAAACAAAAAGTGGGTTCAAGGACAATGAAAATGACAAAATTCCTACTAACATCTTAGGTGTCAAAATATGAAGTAATAACAGAAATGTAAAATGACCAAATGATACAAATAACAAGAAAGATGATATGTAATGATAAGAACAAGGGTGGTGGAAATGAACTCACAATGGTTCCAGTTCACCAACAAGCTCCACAAAAATGTGTACCTACACACAGCCAAGAGGGGAAAAATGTTGGGGTTGTATAGGGGTTTACCACAATCAAACCGCCGCTTTGGTGTTTCCACCTGCATAGGCAGCCAGATAGATAAATATGTAGAAATATAATAAATAAAACAATTCTTGAAAGGAAATGAACCTAAAACTATGAGAGGCATTATGTTATCCAAATCCAACTAAAAGGTAGTAATAAGGAAGCATTACCACCCTTGAACAAAGGCACTCAAGGCCAATGAGAGAGGAATGCAAGACAACAACTCTAGCAGAGTCGATGTGGTCATAGCAATGCCAAAAGCAGTCTCACAAGACACCAAGTTGCAGCTTTTGTGGTTGATATAAAGAATGTTGTGATTGTTGGAATTGCAAAGTTAATAGTGCAGCAAGTAGCTTGAAGTCGCAAGAGTATGGAGCAAAATGTGAAGAAGATCAAGAAGCATGAAGTTTCAATCTTAACCTAACATAAATCAAGTAAAAAATATAGAATATACTCATGTTATTATTTTTAATTTCAAGCTAAATCATGTGTAATATTTAGTATATAAGCAATTAATCTATAATTTATCATAGATATATCATTTGAAACAACTAATGGATCCAAAGGAGGGAAAATTGGAGTATTATTATGATGCATAGAATATTTAATAGAATTCACTATGGAAGGGTTAATATAATGTGAAGATTGATAAGCATGATTAAAGCATGACCGTCTAATACTAATAGTAAAGTAATCTATGAAATAATTTGATAAATGATGGAAGTATATATATGCTAATCATAACATGAATCAAACCATCTCTTGTAGCTATAGATCAAGGTATCACTAAGTTTTTTTTTTATCAAAGTACAATAATCATTTATAGAAGAATAATTAGAATATAAGAATGATTAAAAAATATTTTCATCTTCAATTCCACTAAATTAATCAATTATTGGTGTACTAAGATAATTCCAATCAAAAATAACATTTTTATGAAAGATCACCATCAGCCATATGATAATAAGATAAATAATAATGATTGTTCTTATCACTAAACCTATCACCCATATGTTGAATACACATCAAAATACTGAGAGAGGGGGGTGAATCAGTATTCAATAAAATATCAAACCCTTTGGAACAATCAGACACTTGAAACTCTATCGTATAAATATGAACTTGAAAGATGAAAATATGCACAACACAGCACAACACCAAATAGTACATGGAAAACCCAAAAGGGGAAATACCACAGTGAGAAATGTTGTTAGGAGCTACTATCCTAATACAGCCTCACAAATCAATAATATTTATTTTATTTTAGGGCTACAACCCAAGAAGCTACAACTCCTCGATCTAATTACAAACACAACAACACTTATAGAATGATAGTCCTTCCACTATTTGAAATTAACAATCAGCATCAATCCTTTTGATTATTACAATTCTACTTTTTCACTTCTTGTTTGATGATCATAAGTCTTCTTAGCAAACTCTTCTAAAACTTCTTTAAATTTCTTCTTTGTAGCTTATTGGCTCACTACTTTCAACATTCAAGAAGTTCCACCTTTGTCTATCTTCCTCTAGCAAACAATTAAGCTCTCTTCTTCACTTTCCTTTTGTCATGGAGATATGATCATATTGAAATTAGACAAGATCTAACACTATAGCACTTTCTCTTTTAGTCTCTTAAACAATTATCATAATGCATTACATATCCATACCTCAACCACCACAACCTAGATCAACTAGTTTTACAATATATGCATGATATTTTTCATGCCCCAAAATATCATGCCCCAAAAATTTACCAACTTAAAACAAACATATCTACTAAAAATTTTCAACTTACAACCTATTAGGAAAATTTGAGTTCTAAAGTTAAACCTAAATAGATGACATCACATTTACGATGTCATCACATCATACAACCAGCCTAAAAATAACTGACCCTAATTGATTCTATCATATCAAAATGTTTACTCTGCTAAATTAGTAAATTACAACCATCATCTTTCCAACTTTCTTAACTACAATCAAAGCATATTATTGCAAAAATAAAATATAACTTAGATGTTTTAAGAAAAATTATAAGCAAGCAACATTAAGAAAGAAGCTTCCTTGAGCATAAAACATGAAAGAGGAACTTGTCCTTGAACTAGTCTTTTCAAAATTAATGTTTGTTCATTTGCACTATGCTATCCTAAATTAAACTTAATGTGTTTCTAAGTCTAACATAATGATTATATTCAAAATTTTAGAAGATTAATTAAACATGTCTATAAAAGAACTAAAGCAATTTAGTTTTGTTAATTTTGATAATAATAATAAAAACACACTAATATTAAAGATACTTAAAATTTACCCGAGTCTTTCTTTACATAAAGTTTAAAGGTATGAACACTATTACTTAATTATGATTCCTAAAATGGAATCGCAAACTCCCTCAATTTGAAGAGATTTATTTGAAATTCTTTCTATTTTTTTCAACTCATACTCTATCCTTTAATAATAATTAAATAGTTATAAACCTTACATTTAGTTATTACGCTGAGAGGCACATTATACAGTGAAAGCAAACATGTGCCAATAAAAATGAATGGGGTTAAAATTGACGTGTAAATGATAGTCCGAATAGTCTTTTCTAATGGATTTTAATTTATTAAAAATTGCAACAATAAAAATAAAGATAATGGATTCTTTTCGAAATGTTTAATTCTTGTGCATCTATATTTTGTATTCACGTAAATAAAACGGTTATTAGTAACGGTCGCATTCTTTCGTAATTGTTTTTCATAACTTACATATTGGATATCAACTGTTTTGCTGCTTTCTGTTATCCAATAGAGTAGTTATTGCTTTAAATTAGCTTTTTGGCAGAGGGAATGCTCATCTAAAGTAGCTTTTAACAATGTATTCCCTGTCAGCGGGTCTGTATTATTAGTGTAATGCTTATAAAACATATATGAATTTTTCAGTTCTTTAGTAATTTTTTCCTTGGTTTGCATTCATTTCGGGTTATAGGCAAAGCTGTTATGCTTGATGAAATCATTAACTACGTACAATATCTACAAAAACAAGTAGAGGTATTGTAAAATCCCTATAAAATATGCACTCTAATAAAATAGAAGATGAAAAATACTTTGTCAGTCTGGGATTTAAAATACTCATAAAATTCTTAGAGAGGCTTAAAACCTCCAAACCCAATCAAACTATTCAGTGGATCCAAAAAGAACAGTGCAGTTTGATACACTGACAATAAAGTCCTAATAATCATCATCATAAAGTGATTAATTTTACATGGAGCTTTTAGAGACAGTTTTCATAGAATTTGATCTTTTTTAAAACATTTTTCTGATTTTGGCTTGTATTACATGATGACAGTTTCTATCAATGAAACTACCAGCTGTTAATCCCAGGTTGGATTTGAATATTGACAACTTCTTTGCCAAAGAGGTAATAACCCCACCACTGTTAATATTAGGGGAAAATCTTACTTTCTTTTTCTTTTTGAACATTTTCTGTATTTTTAAGAAAAAAAACTTAAAAGACTTGCTTTGTAAATATTGTGCAGATGATGGCTCCATGTGGAAACTTTCCTTCCCTGGGAGGAATGTCTCCTGATTTGGTACCCTATCTTCAGTTTCACCAAATGCAACAACAACAAGCTTCATTGCAAGCAGGAGTGTGCTCTGGATTCGATATACCCACAATTGTAAGCTCAACAGATACAACTTCGCTTCATAGGACAACTACTGCACCTGTTCCTGCAGAAATGTTCGGGGATGCCAATTTCCAGGTGAGGACTATTTTCTTGATAAAATTTATCATTTCAATTTCCTTTAACATTATAAAGAAACTCAATTGATAACCACAACCCTTGTTGTAGTAGTAACTGACCAAAATGCAAACTGATGACAGGTACATGTGTCTTCTACTTGGGATACCGAACTACAAAATGTTTTTAGTACGGGTTTAGTTCAAGGCAGGCAGACTCCATTTGCACTCGAGGGCTTCCTGGTTAGTCTACTATCGCAAGCTAAATCAGTAATATATATATTGTTTACATTTTTTCAAAACAATAATCACTAATTAATTTACACACTGGTTCAGGTCATTTGGAAATCAATCACATGAAAATGGAGTTGTAATTGCTTGCATTGAGATTTTCATGTGGGTGAGTGGGATTTGGGAGGCGAATTCCATATAAAGCTTTATGATTCTTTGCTAATCTATATCCTAAATCTTCTTTGTAATTCTATAATTGACCGATAATGCTATTTATGAATGTAAGAGAGAATAGCAACCAAGGTTTTGATTGTGTAATTTCTAGGGTTGATTCTTAGTATAATCAGAAATGTACATAGATGTAAGCTTATCTATTTCAGAAATGTAGAGGTGGCAGATTCGCTACATTCTTCTAGGATTCTCATTCCCAGCTTTAAAGCAGATTATGTATGCTATAAAGCTCAGTATTGTACAACTATAAATATAAGAAGCATAAGTGGCCATTTTTCAAAAAATAAAATCTATCCAGCTGCAAAATGAGGGAATGTTGTTCCATAGCAGATACCCGCTGTCACGAGAACCATCATAGGCAAGTACAGCGTGCTGGTGGTGCACGACGAACTTCACAGGAAGCTCCATGGAACAGTTAACAAATTCTTGAGTGCTAAGAAATTGAGCTCAGAATCCATTGGCTATATCCAGACCATCTTTGATTTGGGAATGCAAGTGGGAGGGCCACAACAGAGAATTGCATCTTCAAGAGGAGATTCTTTTGTAAATTGTTTCTTTACTTCGAAAAGAGTAGTCAATATTATTTGGAAAACCTGGTCTATTTATTTTATAGTTTTTTGTGTTTTTGATAAATTAACATAAAAAGTGTATAAAAAATAATTTAATATATAGGGGAGAGGATTCTGTAGTTGTTGAGAATGTTTCAATAGTTGTGATAATAGTTGTTTATATAATGCACAATAGTTGTGACGTGACTACCCTAACTTAAACAAAATGTATTCTTTTGATTTAAAAAGCAACCAATCATGTGATGCCAAATTGGACTGATTTGAAATTTCAATGTAGGATTTTGAGAAGCACAAAGTTAGGGTGCACAACTAATGGGTCCTCTCCCCTAACATGATAATTATGAAAATAAATTTACCTTTTATGAAAGTCTTGTGAATATTTAGCATCTACATCCAACCTATATTAAAATGAATTTCTTTATATTTATTTAGTTTCTTTATCTTGTAGTTTGTAGAAACAAGTAACTTGTAGTTACTTAGTGTTTTGTTTCTTAAATCCCTAACTTCTTAAGAATTTTGATTAGACTATTCAATATGCATTTTTCTTATGAGTATTGAATTTCATGAGTTATAAAGTGAATATGATTAAATGTAAGATCAAAAAATAATATACATGTCATATTAAATAGAAATATTATTAAATAGAAATATTATGAGACTTATTTTATTCCAATATGTTTATTATACATTTATATTAGGTATGTTTATGTAGATATTTGTAATCAAAACTTGTTTTATGTTCAATATTAAGTCAAGAAAACAAATTAAAACATACAAATTCAAAGAAAAATATAAATAAACATATAACATGATATCTTATAGTAATTCAAAAAAAAATTAGATGAAAAAACTGTTAAAAAAATATTTCTCTCAATATTATCTCATTTAGGGTTAGGGTTAAGGTTCAAATAGGGTTAGGGTTAGGGTTCTAGATTAAATCTTTAGGTTAGGTTTAGAATTAGGGTTAGTGTTAGGGTTAGGGTAAAATTAGGGTTTAGTTAGGGGTACAATGCAGTTAGCGTTAGCTTTAGGCTTTCAACTAAAAATAGGAATATTGTTCAATAAGGGTTCAAGTAGGGTGAGGGTTATGGTTCAATAAGGGTTCACTTATCAATCATTTAGGGTTAGGTTTTATTTAGGGTTAGGTAAAGTTAGGGTTTATTAGGATTAGGGTTATGGTTCAATTAGAGGCTTAAGGTTTACTTAGGGTTAGAATAGTTATGATTAGGGTTATGGTTCAATTAGAGGCTTAGGGTTTACTTAGGGTTAAAATAGTTAGGATTAGGGTTATGGTTCAATTAGAGGCTTAGGGTTTACTTAGGCTTCAATAGGTGTTAGTGTTAGGATTATGGTTCAATTAGGGTTAAGATTTAATTAAGATTAGGTTTAGGGTTATGGTTAAGGTTAAGGTTAAATTTCTAGGATAAAGCTTGGGGTTAGGGTCAACATTAGGAATAGGATTAGGGTTAGGTAAGGGTTACAATTAAATTAGGGTTTATTTAAGGTCCAATAAGGGTTAGGGATCAATCACTTAGGTTAGGTAAGATACCAATAAGATTAGAGTTAATTTTAGGTTAGGGTTAAGGTTAGGGTTCTAGATTAAATTTTGAGTTAGGGTTAGAATTAAGGGTAGTGTTAATGTTAGGGTTAAACTAGGGTTTAGCTAGGGGTACAATGCAATTAGGGTTAGCTTTAGGGTTCAATTAGGGTTAGGAATCGACTAAAAATAGGATTATGGTTCAATAAGGGTTCAAGTAGGGTTAGGGTTATGGTTCAATAAGAGTTCACTTATAATTTATTTAGGGTTAGGTTTAAATTAAGGTAAAGTTAGGGTTAAGGTGTAATGAGGATTATGGTTAGGGTTAGGGTTTGATAAGGGTTAGGATGCAATTACAGTTATGCTTATGTTTATGATTTTGGATTAGGGTTTAATTAGGGTTACAATTAAATTAAGGTATAGTTAGGGTTAGGGTATAATAAGGTTTAATTATGGTTAGGGTTAGGGTTCAAATAGGGTTATGACTCAATTAGGCTTTAATTATGGTTCAATAAGGGTTAGGGTTAATATTCAATTAGGGTTAGCATTCAATTGGGGTTTGGTTTTGATCAGGATTAAGGTTAGGGTGTAATTAGTGTTCATTTAGGGTCAAGGTTATGGTTCAATTAGAGGGTTATAGTTTAATCAGGGTTAGGACTCAACTATAATTCGTGTTACATTTGGGTTAGTATTAGGGTTAAATTAGGGTCTAATTATGGATAGTGTTCAATTAGGGTTAGTATTAGGGTTCAATTATTGATATATTTGGTTAGGGTCTAATAAGGGTCAAGTTTATTATTGGTGTTCAATCAGGGTTAAGGTACAACTAGGGTTAAGATTTATTTACGGTTAGTGTATATTATCATTCAATCAGGGTTAGTGTATATTATCCTTCTTGAGGCATCTATTGTAATTTTATGTGAGTAATTGATTAAATTAAATAGGCGCCTCACTCTAAGGATATCTCTTGACATTTTTATATATATTGTAATTTTTGTTCTTAGGTCTATGGGGCACAACAAATAGATGCAGATTTGAACTGCACTGACCCCATTCCTAAAGATGATTGTAGTCACAGTCATCAAAGCCTAGTTATGTCACTCCCCTCCACTTGCAATATAATATATAATATTCTTATGAAGTGATAAATTATGACATAGGTTAAATGATATCAAATGAATAGTTATAAAAGAAATGAATTAATATTATAAACCTAACCATAACTATTTTAAATATAATATATAATATTCTTATGAAGTGATAAATTGTGACATAGGTTAAATGATATCAAATGAACAATTGTAAAAAAAATGAATTAAAATAGCTATATAATTATTATTTTAGGAGTTTAAAAAATTAAATGTAAAAGAGTAAGAGCATGTTTAGTTTTTAAAGATTAATGTTGAAGAATAATTTTAATTAAGGTTATGGTTGGAGTTTAATTAAGGTTACTATTCACTTAGGGTTAGGGTTCAATTAGCATTTAATTTGGGTTAGTGAGCAATTAGGGTTAGAATTCAATAAGGGTTTAATTAAGGTCAGGGTTTTAAGGTTAGTCTTAAATTAGGGCTAGGATTGGAGTTAGGGTTCAATTAAGGTAAGGGTTAATGTTTATTTTGGGGTTAGGGTTCAATTAGAGTTCCCTAGGGTTTTGATACAATTAGGGTTAGGTTTCAACTATACCTAGGGTTACGATTATAATTCAATTAGTGTTAGAGTTAGGGTTATAATATGAGTTCAATCAGGTTAGGGTCAAGTTTTAATTCGTGTTAGAGTTAGGGTTGCAATAAGAGTTCAATCAGGTTAGAGTTATGGTTTAATTAGGATTACAATTTCATTAGGGGTAGGGTTAAGGATAGGGTTCATTTAGGGTTAGGGTTTAATTAGGGTTGTAAGATAAACCTTCAGGTTAGTGGTAGGGTTACAGTTAGGTTGCACTAAGGGTTAGGTTAGGGTTAAGGCTCATTTAGGGTTATGCTTAGGGTTGTCACTCAAATTTGGTTAGGGTTTAATAAGGGTTAAGGTTTAATTAAGATTATGATTAAGGTTAGGTTAGGGCTAGGGTTCATTCACTAACTTCACTAAGGTTCATTCAATAAGGGTTTAATTAGGGTTAGGGTTACATTAACCTTTGGTTGAAGTTAGGGTTCAATTAAGATAAGGATTTTTTTTTTAGTGTTAGGGTTCAATTATAGTTACCTAGGGTTATGATACAATTAGGGTTAGGTATCAATTAAGGTTAGGAATTAATTAGGATTAGGGTTCAATTAGCATTCAATTAGGGTTAGGGTTTAATTACAACTATGATTAGGATTAACATTCAAATAGTGTTGCAAGTTATGATTAGAATAAGATTTCAATTAGGTTGCAATAGATGCCTCTATAATGATTAACTCTCAGCGTATTTATATATATATATATATATATATATATATATATATATATATATATATATATATGTATATATATATATATATATATGTATATATATATATTAATATTTAATATATGCATGCTTCATTTTGGGCTAAGGTTCAATTGATTTAAAATAGGTGCCTTGAGAAGGATGTCTCTTGGTGTACTTTACATATATTTTTAAAATATAGGTAAGCTAGTTTACTTTCAATTTAGAAACTTTCTATTATGTGATTCACAATATAATAAGAAAAATTCTATAACCCACTAACTAATTTAACTACAATTTTTTATTCTTATTATTTAAATTTTGATTATTTTTAATACTTGTAATTCATACAATTAATTTTTCCTAGCTTTATTCCTCACCATTAACTAAATTTAACTATTTTTTTTACAATTTTTCTCTTTTTCTCTTTTTAAAATTTTCTATTTGTTACTGAATCCTTCACTCTCTATTCAATTCTTCTCTTCACTTAATTATATCTCTTTTATTAATTAGTAAGTATATAGATTTTTTTATTTGCATTAATATTCTTTTATAAGAAATGCCTTACTAATTTGTTTCCTTGATTTTATTTAAGTTACAATTGCATGTTTCTTTTAAAAATTAAAACATAATTTACTGATGATCTTTTTTAAAATTAGATGAATGAGAAATTGATAGGGTCACAATTGTTGAATTTGTCTGTAGGCAGCGTAGCATTACAAGATTTTCAGTAGAATAAAATCAACAAATAAAATCCATAAAACTAAACAGAGATAAATAAACTGAATGTCTATTATGCTGAACTATGCATTTACATGATGTATGTGTATTCAATCTCTAGATAATGCATATTAAACTCCCTTTGTTTAAAAGTATGAAACTGATAAAATATAAATAAAGAAAAAGCTGCAGAGAAACAAATCAAAATAGATTACTCTAATATTAGCAAGAAAAATCCAGTCACTAAAACTTTGGTTACTGGTGGTTCTACATTTTTGCCTTTTTCAGTAAAAATTTTGCGAACATAATATTGGTGATTAGAAACTATATATAGTGGGAAGCAAATAATTAACATAAACACCACTGTTATCTATTAGGACATCAAAACATTAATATATGATGTGACTTGTTGTATGTCTGGAAGCATAAATGATGAGAACAAAGTTTTTATCAATTCTAACATGGGAATACAACAAAATTGGAATAAAAAAATATCAAGTGAGTGTGGAGGATGTTGGTTCAAAGCAAAAAGTGAATGGTTGGGGCTAGAAATAGGTTTATGATTATGTTTTAGGTGATAGTTATTCTTAGGGTCAAAATTAGATTTAAATTACAATTATAGTTTAAATTATGTCTATGATAATAGTTATCTAAATTAAGTTATAAAACATCAAAGAAAATGGGCATAAAATTTCACGTTTCTTCAATCAAAAACCAAGAAAAACCCTGTAAGAAAGACTAACATATATCATATACTTTATAGATCTTAAAATCAACAAGCCAAAAATCCAAGCTTGAAATAATTATGTACAACAGTGTTGAGACATGTCAAGAATTCAGACAAGTTTTTCTCAAGATTCATAATGCACATTACTTGAACACTTTATTAAGAGAGTGACTAATCAATATAAATTTTGCACCAAGTAGGGTCAACCTAGGTGTAATGATCATACAAAACTGTCGCAATACCCATCCTCCTTCAAGATGAAAAGAACCTTTTAGTTTGGTTGTCCTGTCTTTCAAGCAAGGTGCAGAAAACTAGAGGTTTTATGCCTTGCCAAATAAGAATAAACTAATTACTACAAATCGCTTGTATTTTGTTGTACAAATCATTCAACAATGTCTTCAAAAATATGAGAAACAAAATATCAACCCCCCTTGCAAAATCCCTACAGTGCAGCAAAATTTTTTAGAAGTTCTGATGTGATGTACAATAGGATCCAAAGAATGTATACTATCAATCATTTTTTGGAAAATCCTATAAAAAGAATAAATTCTATAAACCAATGACAGAACATGCAAAATTAGAGTTCGCATTTCTTGCCCCTTTTTCTCTGATCACTAGCATTTGCCTGCTCCACCACATTTCTTTGTATCAGAATGTGAATCCACATCTCTAGAAGTTGAAGCTTCCACTGTATTTTGCTAGATTGGCTTCTCTTCATCCTCAACTTCTGAGTGTCTAGCATGATGAGCTCTGTTTCTTTGATCCTGTAGAATATTAATCCACATTTATAACTTCCCTAATTAGTAATCAACATTCACATTGCTAAAGGCTCTGCATATTACCTGTATTCATGTTGAAAATCCAAAGAAAATGTCAATTTTATTTAGCAGACAATTAATAAGCATACCCACATCATGGTAAGGAAATTCATCTACTTCAAGCATTCGTACAACATGTCCATCTTAGTTATTTTCTCAAAATGTGGGTCAAGGCATCTTAGAGCAACCAAGAGTGCTCTCTTCAGATTATGTGTAGCTAGTTTTGTATCTATATTTGGGTCTATTTTTTTTCTCATGGATCCAAGCAAATTAGAAAATCTCTATTTATTAATCTCTTTAACATCTTATTAAAAAAAATAGTATGAAATTCTGATAAACAAAAAATACAGAGATGCCCTGCATACATGTAATAAAATGATGTGGTCAGTAAGGTTTACTTGCAGATATATCAACAACATTGAAGTATTGTAGGATCTGGATCTGATGCACCCACCATGGTAATTATAAGAGATAGCCATAAGGGGCAACTTATGGCAGCTTTCTTTGTCTTAGGTAATTATATTTGCTTAAAAACATCAGAAAATATGTTTTATGTTTTAAGTAATTAGCCCCAACCAAAATCTTATTCTGAAATATGTGCTATGTGTAATTTTTTTTTTTAATATACTAACAAACCAACAAGATTTTACACTTACTAAAACATTATGACTTACAGAGTATACATTTTTTCGAGCAATGGTAAACTGAGTTACAGAAAATGACTGTGTAGGTATAGTAAGGTCCAAAATTAGGATTTTAGGATTTTTCAATTTAAGTGTTTTCAAATATGTAGATAAAATACGTAGAAAAAGTTTCTAACTTAGATACAAAGTTGCCAAAAAAAACACACGTTATTAGTCAAAGTGTGGGTGTTTTGCGGGATGATCATGTAACTAGTAACACGTTTACCAAACTTAATTTTAAGATAGGTGTTAGCATACACCCCCAGAGTCTTTACAAGCTCCTAAGATTTCTCTCAAGATCTCACTTCGAGGATGGTGAAGCATCCGCACACTACAAAAAATCAATCACTAATACCCTCCATCATAAAAATGCATTATGGTGAAAAGGAACAATCCCACTGTTTTGTCATGCCAAGTTAATGAAACACCATGTTTGCTAGCATCCACACTATCCTACAAAAAATAATTATAAAAGCATAATAGTAAGTGTTCAAACAAAATATCTTTTTTATTTTAAAATTTTTTTGGGTAAAATGCCCTGTGTTAGCTTGCTTCTTAAACCTAAATGATGTAGAGAGGTATGTGCAGGATCATCATGGAAAAAATAGGTCCTTAAGTGACAAAAAATTAAAAAAAAATAGAGTTAGGCAACTTGATGTAAAAATTTGAATAAATGAAACACCATTTTTGCTAGCATCCACACTATCCTACAAAAAATAATTATAAAAGCATAATAGTAAGTGTTCAAACAAAATATCTTTTTTATTTTCAAAAACAATTGTGTAAAATGCCATGTGTTAGCTTGCTTCTTAAACCTAAAAGATGTAGAGGGGTATGTCCAGGATCATCATGGAAAAAATAGGCCCTTAAGTGACAAAAAATTTAGAAAAATCAAAGTTAGGCAACTTGACGTAAAAATTTGAATAAGTTATTTATATTATTTCAAAAAATGTAAGAATAGAATATGTAAGAAATTAAATGTAGTTTCTAAACCGCTAGGATTTTTTTTTAAATCTATTTGGTGAAAATTTGAAATTTCAATACAATAGTACTTAAATTTTAGGGAAGTGTCTGTCTGACCACCCTAACCACAATAAAATGATAATATTTTTTTATAAGATTTTAGATTAAGTAGATGACTCATGTCCGGATGTGATGCATATTTTTTATAAATTTTTTCTAAGAAAATAATTAATTATGAATTTTTTATTACAACTTTTAAAAAATATAAAAACTCGTGTGTCTAACCACCTTAACTTGGTCAAAACTTCATGAAATTCAATATTTTTTTTAATCCTATAGTATGCAAAGAATAGAATGTGAAACATGTTTCATATTGAAAAAATGTGATACCGTTTGAAAGTTATGGATTTTTTTCAATCAGCCTATCAATCAGGACTTTAGTCATAATTCAAATAGAAAATGAATAATAATTATTTATTAAATTCAAAGTAAAGTATAATTTATATTGGTGGAAAGCTAAGAATCTCCTTTAAAAACTTTTTTTATTTCATCAATTTTGGGTAAAAGAAAAGTCATTAGCCACATACCTATCATATCACCACTTTTTGGCCCATCATGATCCTGCACATACCCAGAGAGCACAAAACAAAAAATTTAAGACTCCTTGGGAAAGTGGACTCTGTAAATTCATAGAGTGATTTAATCTCTAGAATGTTTTGCCAAAAAAAATTCACCTCATTGTAGATAGCATAGACACTCCTACTATTTGTCACCCTAAATTTTAGGAAATCCCATTTCTACTAACATCCACCATTTCCAAAAACTTGTTTGAATATAGTAGAACAGTAAGTCTAAAATGGTCCTAAGTTCCTAACTTATCATTCCCAAATAGGAAAAATGTCCTATGTTAGCCCATTATTAAGGTCCAGATGATGCAAAGAGCCCTGAATCATTTTTTAAGACCCCCTTGCAAAGAGGCTTTGTATATACAGAGATTGAAGTATTCTAGAGAATGATTGGCCACAAAAATTTCATTGATACAAATGGCCTTACTATTATGGATCCTAAACTCGAGAAACTTCATTTCTAATTGCATCCACCCTCTCCTACAAAATAGTTAAATATAACATGATAGTAAATGTGAAATGGTCCTAATTTTACATACCCAGTCAGGCAAACCATCCTATGTTGGGTTTTAGTGAATCCTAAAAAATGCACAAAACTCATAACCAAAATTTTATGACATACCACGAAAGAGATTATCTATCAAAACTTACAACCCATGGTGTTCATAGACAATCTTACTATTTGCCTCCCTAAATTTGAGAAAACCCCATTTCTACTAATATTCACCCTAACTTTACAAAACACCATACAAATAGAGCATAACAATAAGTTTTTAATGGCCCTATCTTTTCAGATCCAAACAAGAAAAAATGCCTATTGTTAGCTCCTTATTGAATACTAAAAGATACACAAAGGAAAAAATTGATCTTTTAAGGCAATCCCACGTCTCGTACATTCAAAGACTGACATAAATCTGTAGAATGCTTAGCCACAAAATTTCCTCACCATGGTGTACACAGACAATCCTACTATTCGTTAGCTCTGGTAAAAAAATAACTTTAAAAAAATAAAATTTAAATACTTTAGCCATTCTACAAGGTTAACTTTCACCATAAATAGTGCTACTTACTAATAGAAACACTAGAGTTGGTTCATCCTTATGCTCATACACAACCCAAAAAAAATTGGAAAATAGAAAAAAACTGTAGAATCCATGTGCCAAAGGAATTTTAGTTGAACTCACCTCATATGCTAGCCGACCATAGTCAACTGGATCTCTATCTGTGATAGTCTCTAAGAGGAGAACTCCAAAGCTATAAATATCACTCTTTTCATTCAACAATCCTATATTCACATACTCTGGTGCAACATATCTAATAGTGGCAGCAAAATCAGCTGAAAATAAGTTTGAAATTCTAAAAGCTTTGTTCCATACATAGAGATAAGGAAACCACCTTAGAAATAGAGAAATACAACGCTAAGTTTTTCAAAAGTCCAAATAGTAGGGAAGAAAAGCTAGTTTTGAGATGTTCAATTTTGTTTGTCTTCAACAAGTCAATACATGATTACAACTTTATAGAAAACAAACTTTTTTTTAAATTATGACAAAGAGGAGGAGGAAACAAGCATTAAATCAAGCCTGGAAATGAAGAACATCTGAAGTAATATGCTAATCTAAGAATGCAATACTAGTGCATATACAACCACTAATCAAGTCTTCCATGATTTTTGTTATCCATTGTATAAATACTCAAATAACCAAAATACAAGTCAGATACTATTATCTCTTTCAACAACTATTGAAGTATTGGAAACATGCTAGTAGAGAGTGAAAGGTTAGTCGAGTAGTCTGGTGACAGTAGAAAATTTAAACACAATTATATTAATTAATTCTATGAAGGAAGTTGCAAGCATTTTACCTAACATATAAATGGATTACTATAGAGGTGAAATTTCCTACCTAGATAGTTGCACATGCTCTCATATGATCCAATGGAAACAAGCAACTGGAGATGACCAATGCACATAATTTTTTATACAAAGATCTTGATTACTTTTTCTTAAACATATGTTTCAAGAGGTTGAATAAAAGTAGCTTGGGGTGAAAATTCACATACTACAGAAGTTGTAAAATTGAATTCACAAAATAAGTACTTTAATTCTTGGGGAAAGTTCAAGACCAAACCAAATTAAGAGAGAGGGGTTGTACTCAAAAGTTCCCATTACTCTAGTTGTGATGTGGCTCTTTTCTAATCTAAGAAGCTTTAGTAATAAAAAATTTGATACCTTGTCATAAACCCATCATCAATTAAGATGTTGTTGGCTTTGATGTCCCTATGAACAACCTTTGGCTCAATAGCCTCATACAGATATGCAAGCCTAAAATCAAATATATAATGAATTAGTAATTCCTCAAATTCAAGGAGGTGATATATATCTCATAATATTATGGATGCTTTAAATTTCCAGTGCAATGAAAGTTATGGACAAATGGATTAAATTTATTTTGCAAATTTAATGTCAAGAAGTACTACTCCTCACATTCAGCTAAATATTAATTAGAATTTACTATAATATATTAAAAGCACAAGAAAAAGTTCTCTAACGAATTGGAAAAATGCTACTCATGCCTTTGCAATTCAAAGAGTAACCTTCATACGGGTTGCCCAGGTCAAAAAACCCTATTGCCTCATTGCTCCATGAAGCCATTGGTCTAAATTACCATTGTCAACATGTTTATATACCAACATCCTGATTAAAATGTCACTTTTTAAACATTAGCATTTAATACAAAATTATAATTTCAAAACGCATTACAAGGAACAACTCACAACATAAATAGGATTAACCAGATTTCATGTTGTAAAGGAATATGATCAAAATTCCATTAATGACAGATATATTTGTCTAAAGAAATGGTGGTTATTTCCTACATTTGAAACCTTCACCTATGAGTTCCTTCCACGCAATACCCAAGGAGACACACTAGTTTTTTGTGTCGCACATGACCAATAGCCTTAACTTTTGTCCTAAACTATTTTTTGATTGTCCTATAAACTAAATTAAATATATTATAAGTAGAGAAAACCCATTAAAACCATTTTGTAGGAGAGGTTGCTTGAAAAAGGAACATAAAGACATCAATATATACAAACCAAAGGAATCAAGAATAACTAACAATAGAGAATCCAGTTAAATAGAGAAACTCACAAATTGCTGAGGATGTTCTTGACTACAACCATAGTTCCATTTGCAAGTTTTCCACATAACTTGGCAATACCCGGAACCCAAAACCCACAACCCCTACTTCTTGGCAATACCCAGAATCATAATCTTGGATGTTTGGATGCTTCCTTGCCTCCAGTGTCCAGAACCATCATAACCTTGTTCTTAACCTCTGAAAGAAGACCCATAGCCTGTAACTTTCATAAAAAGAGAGATTCCAAGACCCATTAGTAATAGTAGAAAATATAGAAGACCTGTATCATTATTTTCTTCATGCAAAATACTTATGAACAAAAAATCCCATTAAATTGAATAATGTGGTACTTGGCTTACCAAAATGTATGTGAATAAACACTTAAATCCTTGATTTGCAAAAACCCAGGTAATACAAAAACAAAAATACCTGGTGTGTGGATTTTTCATCAATATCCAACTTTTCATCAAGTTCCAAGGAATCAAAAGTTTAATTTTATTGAAAATTTCCACACATTTAGTGGAGAAAACACCATAAGTAGGTAATGAACAAGATGTTGGAATATCTAATTTAGAGCAGTAACGAGAAAGTGCATTTATTGCACCATCAGATGAACCCAAATTTGGGCAGTTTCCCCCTTTGTCATGTCTGACCACCTTGCTGGACAACATCAAATTAATTGTGGTGGTTGAATTTGAATTAGGCACCAATTTTTGGAAAGGAATCAAAAGACAAAATAAGAATAGAATGTATATTTTGTAGTAGAGGTAAAGGAGACAGAGACATATTTTTTGCAGCAGCAACAAAAAGGAAGAATGTTTAGCAGAATAGAATAGAAAGTGAAAGTTTAGGAGAACCTGCAGTAGCAGAGAACATTGACAGTGCTCCAGTGCTCTAGAACTTCTCTAGCATGCAATAGCACACAGAAGGAAGATGCTATAGAACTAGCACAATTTTTTTATGAAGCATGTATAGAGCTTTAGCTTTGAGTTTTTGAATGTAATCTCTTTAGGAATGAAATAGAAAATTGAATATATTATTTATGTCTCCTTGTGTTTGTCTCCTTTCAGCTGTGCATGTTTTCATTCTTTGCCCACTGCAATTGGGTTTGTTTTCCCAACAGATTGGTATTAGAGCCCTAAGTTTTCTAGGCATTTAGTTTTTTGAAGCCCTAGCTTTGTTCATAGGCGTGTAGTTATAGAAATTTAGTTTTTGGGTATTTGGGAAAGCCCTAGTTTTCTAGGCAGTGAAGAAAAGCCCTAGATTTTATCTGGGCATTTGTAGTTCTTCCCCCATTTAGCAAAATGATTGGAGGAGACAATAGGAGTTGGCAGTAGCCACCTATATTTTATGGGAAAAATTATGATGTATAGGCAAAGAAAATGAAAACCATTCTAGTAGCAAATGATTTGTGGGAGTTGGTTGCAAATGGGTTTTCAAATGTGACTGACCCAAATGCATTTACAGTATTGAGCAATGCTCAAAAGAACCAATTGAAGGAGACAAGGAAAAATGATGCCAAAGCCCTTAGTCCAATTGAGGCAGCCTTGACAGAGGTTGTCTTCCCATGAATAGCAGCAACTAGCTATGCAAAAGAAGCATGGGAAATACTTCAAACCACCTACAAGGGGTTTGAGAAAGTCAAGTCAGTGAAACTTCAACTGCAAAGGAGAGAATTTGAGACCATGCAAATGAAGGATAGTGAGTCCATTTTAGATTTTCATACAAGGGATTCCACCTTGATTAACCAATTGAGGATAAATGGAGAAACTATGGAAGAGCAGGAGATTGTGGAGAAGATTCTTAGAAGTTTACCTACAAAATTTGACCTGGTGGTTATTGCCATAGAAGAGGCAAAAGACCTTTCAACATTATTTGTCAATGAGTTAATGGGTTCACTTCAAACCCATGAGTAGCGCCTAAATAGGATTGCAAATTCTTCCTAGGAAAAAGCCTTCAAAGCACAAGCAAATGTGAGAGGCAAGGGAAGCGGAAGAAATGGCAGAGGAAGAGGTCAAAGAGGTAGAGGAAAAAGCAACTCCAGAAGAGGAGGCTCAAATAGTCAGGAGGAGGTAAGTACCTCCCAATCAGACTTCCAAAACACAAAGAAAAATAGTAGCTTGAATCAAAGATCTGATAAGAGCAATGTGCAGTGTTACTACTGTCACAAGTATGGTCACTATGCAAGTGAATGCAAGAAGAAACAATGTGACCAAGGGAGTCAAAATGCAAATGTGGAAAATGAGAACAAGGCTAGAAATGAAAAACAGTCTCATGTGTTCATTGCATGCAATCTTGCAGAAAAAAACAACGTTGAAGTTTGATACTTGGACAGTGGCTGTAGCAATCACATGAGTGGTAACAAAAATTTATTTTCCTCCATTGACCACAACATCAATTCTGAAATTAAAATGGGCAACAATGAGAAAGTTCCAGTTATGGGCAAAGGCATAGTGTGCCTACAAACCAAGCATGGTGAAGAAAGACAACTTCATGATGTCTTTTATGCCCCAAGATTGAAACACAACCTCTTAAGCATTGGATAGATGGTCCAAAACGGATATAGAGTGCTAATGGAAAAAGGGGAATGCATCATCTATGATAGAGATGGAAGCAAGAAAGTTATGGCAGCGGTTCAAATGACAAAAAAGTGAATGTTTCCCCTCAAAATGCAAATCTCAGCATAGTCAACAGGCTTGCAACAGTCAACCTTCAAAACATTCATCCAAGACCCATCCAAGCTTTGGCATTTGAGGTATGTGCATCTAATTTATTCTAGTTTAAATCTTTTAGCTAAAAAATATATGGTTAGGGGCCTACCAACAATTGTAGAGCTCGATGGAAAATATGAAGCCTACATCCTAGGTAAACAACATAGGCAGCCTTTTCAATCAGGGCATTATAGGAGAGCTAGAGCACCATTAGAGTTGGTGCATTCAGATTTGTGTGGTCCCATGAAGACCCCAACCCTAGGAGGAAATGTTTATTTCATGACACTCATAGATGACTATAGTAGAAAAATATGGGTGTATCTTTTGAAGAACAAATCAGATGCATTTGAGAAATTCAAAGAGTTTAAGGCATTGGATGAAAAGAAAAGTGGTCACTATATCAAAGTCCTCAGAATGGACAGAGGGGGAGAGTACATCTCTCATGAGTTTATGAATTTTTGCAAATCTCATGGTATTTAGAGACAACTCACAACCCGGTATACTCCACACCAAAATGGAGTGGCTAAAAGAAAGAATGGAGCCATCACGAAGATGGCAGCAAGCATGTTGAAAGAAAAAGGTTTGTCAAATGAGTATTCAGGTGATGTTGTAGCAACAATAGTCTACATCTTGAATAGGTGCCCCACAAAGGCCGTTCGTAATAGAATCCCACAAGAAGCGTGGATGAAATGCAAATGGAGTGTTGAGCATTTGAAAATATTTGGATGTGTGGTATATGCACTCATGCCAAAAGAGAAAAGGCAGAAATTTGATGACAAAGGAGAAAAATGCATTTTCATAGGCTATAGTGAAGAATCCAAAGCCTATAGATTGTATAATCCCATCACCAAGAAAGTGGTGATCAATAGAGACATTGAATTCATTGAAATGAGTCATGGGATGGAACAATTGATAGGAACACAGGTATTTTAATTTCAATACCTCTTGAGGATGAAGTTGCAGAAGGGAGATGCTCCAAAACTTTACAACAAGGTAATAGTTCAGAAAATAGCAGTAGTAGCTTTGGAAACTTTCAGCAGGGAAGTTGCTTCGGAAACCTCCAGCATGGCAGATGCTCTGAAAGTTCACAGCAGTAGTCTTCTTCATCAATCCAATAGTCAAGTAGCTCAAAAAATTATGATCCTACACTTGCATCATTGATTCCATGGAAGACAAGAAGTGTGAGGGAAATTTATGACAGCGAAAGGTATGATGACTTTGATGAGAATTCATATTTTGCTATGTTTTCTTATAGTGATCCAATGTATTTTAAAGAAGTCGTGAAAAAAGAAAAATGGTGTAACACCATGGATGAAGAAATGGATGATATAGTGAGAAACAAAACATGGGAGCTCACTGATTTACCCAAAGGGAAATCAGTCATTGGAGTTAAGTGGGTCTATAAAACCAAATGCACTACTGATGGTAAGATTGAAAGGCATAAAGCAAGGCTGGTTGTTAAGGGATACAAATAGCAGGCTGGAAGAGACTATGATGAAACATATGCAGGTAAGTGCACCAAGATGGTTGCACTTTTGTGGCCAAACAAAAGAAAAATGCGACATAACGTGTTTGCATTATAACCATAACGCGTTATGTCTTTTTAAAAGCAAAAAAAAAAAGTGAATCAAAATATCATTTGTCATTTGCTTTTTACTAGTTTTCATCTCCGTCCATGGCCAAAAACCATGCATTACATGCTCGTGTTGTTGGGGAGGTGATTTCTTCACATTTCATTAACTTCAGTTGGATTTTCTTCACAAATATGGCGCCACGACTACAAAGAGATGCAAGAGGTAAGTTTTGTTTGGTATTTGTTATGAATTTTTTTGTTTTAAATTGATTTTGTTTGTTTTAGTTTAGAAATGAATGATTTTTTTTTAATTTGTAGGAAATCCTCAACAAGAGGAGGAAAATCCTCAACCAAATCAACCTCAACAAAAAAATCAACCTCCCCCACCATTCTCTCAATACCCTCCTGGCCTCAAGAAAATTTGAGGAGTGAAATTGAAAACAATAGAAAAGAAGTTGAGGATCTTATTAGTAGGTTGAGTGATCAAAATTCTTCAACCACAGAAAGAATACATCTAGAAAATTCATTGAAGGATTTGTTAAAAAATGTAGATACAATTACCCAACAAATATCTGGATGGCAAAATAGGAGGGAAACATCGAGGGCATATTATGCAGACAAATTATCATATAAACAAGTAAAAGATTTAAAGATTGCTAAAGGCGATTTTGTCTCTATTCACTGACCCTAAAACAAATCAAAATCTCACCCTCAATGCAAAGAGGTTTCCTATTCATTGGTGCCACCACCAAGAGATTAGGAACCATTTTTATGACAGATGGTATATGGTCTTTGATTACCCACCGTGCAATAACTGTGAAGTCCCCCAATATTTTCTTAGAAAATTATACTATGAGTTTGTGTTGAACCAAATCCTGAATTATTTTGATATGAGGGAGTTTCAAGGGAGAGGTGGGGGGTCAGCACAGGATAGGCCCGGTGCACAGCCGGATCCTACACGACAGGGGAGATGACATCTCGCTAGGCACCCTCTTGAGCAGATTGTGATGCCTGCAGTTGCAAAGGAGAGTGCTGATGTAGAGACTTTGCAGGAGATCACATCCTTGACTCGGAGTGTCATCCACCACACTAGCCCCATTGTATAGCGCAATCCAGGGGAGTCTTCAGGTGGTGGCCTTTGAGGCCATGTGTGTCGATCTTGCGGAGCCACTTGTTCGTATGACCCTACCGGCCCTCAGGAGGGTGCTACACAGGATCCATATACTTCTACGCAGCCTGATCCGTATGCATCTACGGGATGGAGAGGGCAGCTGACATTCTACATGATGCATATGGTATTGATAGTCAGGTAAAATTGAACATGTTCATTGAATTTAGTTTATTAAATTTGATTGTGAAATGTGATTAACTAATTTAGTTTTATTATTTTAATAAAATTTGCACAGCAGTTGGAGCCCGGATATACTAGTCGATCAGCCCATGATTTTATACACCCATCGGGCAGGTATGTAAAGAAAACACCCTAAATTTAGTAAACATGTGTTAATAGCATTGTTTTACGAATGGTATTTTAATATGTTATTTGGGATGTTGAACAGGGTACTGTCGAAGGATTCAAGGGAACACCTTCAAGTGCAAGTAGATTTACTCAAACATTCACGGAGGTAATATAGAATAAAGAGAACTTAACTAATGAATTCTAAGTTTAATCTAGATTTGTGTTTATATAGTCATAAGAGTATATGGGTTCACTAGGTTATTATTCAAGCTTTTAAGAATCGTCCTACTATGATTGTTTGTCTTAGAATTCCTACACTAGCAAGCTATATATAATAAAAATTTAACATGGAATTGACAAAGGTAGAGTAGAGCTACATTCTACTCCATCCTATATAATTTTTTGTGATGTCAACGCAACTAAGAATAAGACTATGGATTTCCTACACATGATGTCAATGTAACCAAAAATAAAACTTCTATCCTCAACCCTATCTATCAGCCACTTGACTCCTTCAATATCTCCTAGATGCTTGGAGATGCTTAAGACTAGGTCAAAATACCCTATATTCTCTTCATT
>VDFB02241976.1:0-21628 GCA_007258455.2 Sequoia sempervirens
CTTACAGCAGTTGCTTATCTCAACATGTTTTGCAACATGCTCCCATGCTTTACAAATGAGGGGGTGAGCTCAATTTATAGGCTCCCCAATTACATTTCAACGGCCAAGATTAATTTGGAATCAACGGCCAAGATTACAAATAAAACCCTAATTAGGGTTTGCTACCCCTCGACCAATAAGAAAATTACATTCGAGGACACTTGTCCTTTTTGCTAAATATGAACCAATAGATAAAATAGAAAGTTGTTGCATGTTGATTTGGAATGATTTGATTGGTCGGAAGATGACGAGGCGCCACCTCAACGTGTTGGATGCCTTCCTTGATCGCTTTGTTCATGTTCTTGCCTTAGAATATTTTCTTCCTTTGCACTTTATCGATTGTGCTTGATCTTGGATGACTTTGGCTTCTTCTTCTCACCTAGCCTCGGAGCACCTGTTTAGACTTGAAGCCCTTAAATCTTTCTTTCCGGATTGCTTTGGAATTCCTTCAAGTGCCAATTCAATGTTGAGCGCGTGGAGGAGAGGCAAGCATACAAAGGTGATGTAGCAAAGATTTCTTTTCGTTCAGCCCTCCTTGAATAATTGGTTCTTTCTTTGTTCAGACCTCCTTTGCCTTGTGTAGTCATCCACCTGCAATAAAACAAAACAAATTTATTTTAGATAACTAAGCTTTGAAAGATTTTTACTAATTTCATTTGGCCACATTTTTCCTTCGTCCAATTTATTTGGCCATATTTTCTTGCCGTTCATTTTGTTTGGCCAAGAATTTCTAATCGTTTTCCAAAAATTATTTGGCCATAAATATTTCTCGTCCAAGATTTCTCTAGCCACGTCCAACTTTTATTTGGCCATAAATTGCCTCTTGTCTAAGATTATTTTGCCATGTCCACAATTTTCCTAGCCATGTACAACATTTCTCTAGTCATAAATTGTCTCTTGTCCAAAATTATTTGGCCATTGTCCAAAATTATTTTACCATTTGTTTGATTTTTTTCACAATTTTTCTAGTCATGGCGAGGATTTTCCTTTGTCACTTTGATACTTGGACATATTTTCTAAGTGCCATGCATATTCTCATTTTCCAAAGGTTCACACTTAGGCAAAATTTTAATTTATTCCTTCCTAAACATGGCGGACTTTAACTTTGACATGGCCATGTCACTTTTTGGCTGAGGCGGACTTTGGGTCTTTTCTTGCCACTTTGACTTTTACCCAAGGCGGACTTTGTCATATTCTTCACCATTGGTCACTTTTGCTTAAGGCGGGCTTGCTACATTTGTTTGCCACTCCCTTGTATTTGTCCATGCCTTAGCCAAATTTCTCTTTTGTTCAAGGGCGGACTTTCTCCTCTTTCTTGCCATACATAGGCGGACTTTGACCTTATGCTTGCCATTTACCTTGGTTGGAGGGCGGACTTGACTGTTTTCTTTGCCACTTACAAGGGCGGACTTTGTTAATTCCTTGGCCATTGCCTAATATTTAAGGCGGACTTCCTTGTTTCTTGAGCCACTTGACTCTTTTTGGTGGGCGGACTTCATCATTTTCCTTGCCATTGGATGGCGGACTTCAGCTAGTGGTTGACCATTTGATGTTTATGGCTGGGCGGACTTTGGCTTGTCACCAGCCATTTGGAGCTTTTGACATGGGCGGACTTCAGCCTTTGGTTGGCCATTGCCAACCTTGTTGCTGTATAAGACCAGGCGGACTTCCTTACTCCTTTGTCCATTGCCAACCTTTTCCTAGCTCTTGCTAAGGCGGACTTCATTGATGGTCTGGCCATTGATCAGATTTTTATGCCATTGACCCTTCTTGCCTGGGCGGAGTGAGTTCATTTCACTGCCATTTCTACTCTTACCCAAGGCGGACTTTAGCAGATTGGCTGCCATTGACAAATTTTAACCAGCCACACAAGGGCGGACTTGACTGATTTTGTTGCCATTGATCATTTGGCTGAAGGTTGAAGCTTTCACCATTGACTTCCTCTGTACTTCACCATGAATCTCAGTCACCAATTCGCCATGAATGTCCAGATTTCTCAGATTTTCCAGATTTTTCATGCATTGCTCAGATTTCTTGACGAAACTCATGAATTTTCAGTCATTATCTCAGATTTTTTGATGAGTTGCTCGGATTTCTTGACTGGTTTGTCAAATCTTCAACCATTTTTAGTGCCTTTACCAGATTTCTCTGTGGTTTTCTAGAATTTCTCACCATTTTCGAATGAATTTTCCAGATTTTTGAACTTTTTTTTGTGATTTTCCAGATTTTTACCAAAATTTCAAAAAAGCTTCGAATCGATTTTCTGAGAGTTTCGTTGCTCGTTTCGAACTTCTGAGTGCGTTTTCGAAACTCGTGGCCCTTCTAAAAATAGAAACTTTCTAAAAATAGAAATTTTCCAAAAATAGCAACTTTCTAAAAATAGACCCTAAAAAATAGGGATCCCAGAATTGCCCAAAAGTGCCAAAAAAGTAGGTCCTAAAAAATAGGGGCCCGAGGTGAGAAACCCTAAAAATTTGGAAGTGTCAGAATCGACCGAAACGACAGTCGATCTTCGTCTCCCAGGCCTTCTAAGCGTGATGGCAACGTTTGCACAGTGATCTAGGCTCAATTTCTTCAACTGACTTGGGTGACTGTTCAAAACTCAAACTCCTCATTGCAAAAAGAACTGGTGATAAGCAGTTGCAACACCAAGGCAAAACCAAAAAGCAAAAAGAACAAAGGGTCCCCATTTGCAATGGGGCGATGTGTGAAAAGGTCACAACATCTAGTGCCAACCTGAATAAATGTTCCTGAACATTTCAAAGACAGTACCCATTTCAAACCCAGAATCTTAGATTAATTCTAACTAACTTACCCTTTGGCAAAGAAGAGTACTCAAAAGGAAAGAGGAATCCTAAATTGCATCAAGACCCTTTATCCTGCAGTTACAAGTGTGTGCAAAATATGTTTATTCCCGTCTCATAAGACCATTTTGACTCTTTGGTTCCATCATGGTTGCTTGTGTATTTTGTCTTAACTCCAAAAGCATCCTTGGATAGAGCCTTGCTGCCAGCGAGCGTCTATAGCCCCGACAAGGTTATCGCTATAATCTCACGGAGATTGCTCTACTTTCGGCGATTTAGTTTTTCTTTTGATTTTCTTGTTTTCCTCTTTTGATGATTGATCGATTTGAGTGCACGCCTATAGAGATGTCCGCACACCCAAAAGCCAAATGCTTTGATTTTTTCATTTTTATTTCTTTTGATAATTCTTTTCTTTTCACATTTTTCCACACTTTGGCCTGTAAGCAATGAAGCTCACATGGGTTTGAGCATTATAGTGGCGCTGGAGCCAGACTTTTGATTTACTTAGCCATGACTTCACCTAGGAGACCATAATGACTCAGAGAATCTGTTAAGTGTAAGAAATATAATAACCTTAAGACTCAGTGTCAAGATACAATAGATGATTCCTTTTCCAGTCAAGTACTAACCTTAACCTTAGGATATTTTAGGAACAATTAATCTAGGATTCAAAGATTATCCGCAAATATTTATCCCGGAGATGGACCGAACATGATTTAGCACAGGCGCTAGAGTTCTTAAGATACAACGCCCTTCACAAATGGGAGCCCACTTATTGAAAGCAAAACAAAACGGGCAAGCAAACTAAACTAAGAAAACAAGACAACTAATCTAAAGCAAACAAAGCAAAAAAGAAAACCTACTCTAAACGAAAACAAAAATTTAAGCGAACAACAGTTAAAAGACCTAAGTATATACAACTCCTATCATGATTTCTCAGGGTGTGCAGTAACAACAATGCAGCGGTCACGGTGCGAAGCTTTGCAAACTTATCTTTAAACTCGAAAAAATATTCTTTCAAAGGACCAATCTGAAACTCAAGCAAAACTTCAGGAAAGATTAGTAATTGGGGCAACTCATCCGGACCATGATTAATCCACAAACAAGTTTTCTTTCCTAAATCTCCATAATCAAAATGATATTCCTTGTAGGCAATAGTAGGGAAAGATAGAACCTGGTGGTCTTCATTTGTAGACATGAATTCTTGCTCGTCGTCCATTGCGTCGTCAGGAGGTCGGAGTTGATGGTGAATCATACCACTTGCATCTGAAACATGGAGATCAACATCTCGATCCAAACTGGGTGGAGTGGGGCGGGAATTCGGTTCAAGAGGGTATTTGGAAATCTGGGTCATTTCATGCGCTGGCTCCTTTTGAACCCCTAACAATGGATCAAGCCCCAACCTGAATTGTTCTCCATTTTCTATCTTTGTCACAATTGCTTGTTTATCAAGTAGCCTTCCATTAGTTTCAATTTCTTCAAGCAATTCCTCCATGACTGTGAACATTGGATCAAGCGCCGACGCGAAATGCATTTCATATTCTGCTTCCATCTTGGTAGCCCATTGATCGTCAAACATATTATCTTGCCTCAAGCCGCTTATCATTTCTTCCATCTTGCTCATGCATGATTGAACTTCTTCATCAAGGATTGTTCCTTCTTGAAATGCACTGGAATTACCCCCCTCTTCATGTTCTCCTTCTTGGATGAATGAATGTTGGAAATTTGTCACGCCATCTCTACTTTGAGCTAAGTCCTCCGTTTCTGGTTCTTGATGATCTTCAATAATTTGCAATTCTTTATATTCATTCACTTCTGTATACTGACAGTTGCCTTTGGTGGTTCCTCTTGCTTGAATGTATTCCATTGCTTCTTTGATCTTTACTTGAATGACCTCTTGTTCCAATGTGATGAAGGAACAATCCTCCTCTACTTCGTCTCTAGGCTCGATCTCATTATCCTGATGTGACTTATTCTCCCTCCTGTTAGATGATATTGAAGTACATCCTTCATCTGGTGCTAAAAATGTTTGTTGGACATATTCAATCCATGCTTTGTCCTTGAAGAATCCATATGGTAGCTCTGGTAATCTGAGGTGACATCTGGCATAGTTGATAGCCTCTTCACATGTTGTGCAAGTGAACTCTGGATGAGGTGCGTTGTGAATCCGACACCAACGAGGGAGCAAAACATCCTTCAAGCAAACATTACCTAGTTTTATCTGACCTTCGATTCTAAGGATAAACCTTGTGAAGGCCTCATATCCAACTTTTGGAATACTATAATCATCAGGTTCTACATCCAACACTCCTGGCTTGGGAACATCCCAAAAGAAAATTTTCCCTTGGAGAACAAGCTCTATTCTTGAGAGGAATGTCAAGCAATTAATCTCTTCGTGCTGGGAAGTCTCATGAATTCGACATCTTCCTGGCAAAGCAAACTTGGACAAATTCCTGGGGTACAACTGTGCATTCAAATTTTCCTGAATCTGAGCAAGACTGTCTTGAGAGCAAGAAATATGGAATGGGAGCCTATCCATTTAGAAATCTCAAATTTTTTTTTTTTTGGAATTTTTTTAACTTTTCACTCTTTTTTTTTGGATTTTTTGGCATAAAAGAGATCTAACATATCTCAGATTTGGCATTTCAAACTTCATACTGGTTCCTTCTAGCTGAAGTTCCTCCACTTGTGAAAATAAACAACCTAGAGATCATGCCCTCCTTCTAGCGCCAATTCAATGTTGATGCGTGTTTTATGACACAACAAACATTCTAGAATAAAGAGTCCAAAGACGCTCTATCCCCTCTTGAAAAACTACCTCGTATGCTAAGATTGCGAGTAAGATCATACGGTAATTCCAATGTTTAAGATGAATGCGGATAGGCTCTGTGGTATGGATGTGATTTGCTGGTTATGACAAGGGGACTTATGCTAGGCTCGTTCAATTCACAATGAAGGTTTGGACAATGAAGCTCTATTACTTGGGTCATGGATCAAAGAAACTAAAAAAGGAGAAGGGTTCAGAAGCACTAATCTACTCCTAAGAATCCAAGAGACGGTATTGACTCGGTGAAACCAAAACTAAACTTTGTTTCGCCGCGCAGGGAACGCGCCAACTACGCAAAGCCAGTGCAATCTTCAAGGGAGAGTTGTGTTTATGATTTTCACGTCATGAATAACTACCATCGAATCGAACAATAGTTATTCAGACAGAAGTTAAGAATCCACAAAGTAAGCTCAGGCTAACTTTACGCATTGAACGAAATCATCCGTTCAAAGAAAGTATGAGCAAAAAGTTTCACCATAAATCAATACTTATCAAATCTTGCATTCATCTAACATACATGAAAAGAAATCTAAACTATGATGAGGGATAAGAACCATGACAACCCCAAAATAAGAGAAGCAATCACCATCAGAACAATGCATGCATTACTTATTACTTTGGCAATCTTACAACAGTTGCTTATCTCAACATGTTTTGCAACATGCTCCCATGCTTTACAAATGAGGGGGTTGAGCTCAATTTATAGGCTCCCCAATTACAATTCAATGGCCAAGATTAATTTGGAATCAACGGCCAAGATTACAAATAAAACCCTAATTAGGGTTTGCTACCCTTCGACCAATGAGAAAATTGCATTCGAGGACACTTGTCCTTTTGCTAAATATGAACCAACAGATAAAATAGAAAGTTGTTGCATGTTGATTTGGAATGATTTGATTGGTCGGAAGATGACGAGGCGCCACCTCAACGTGTTGGATGCCTTCCTTGGTCGCTTTGTTCATGTTCTTGCCTTAGAATATTTTCTTGCCTTGACTTTATCGATTGTGCTTGATCTTGGATGACTTTGGCTTCTTCTTCTCACCTCGCCTCGGAGCACCTGTTTAGACTTGAAGCCCTTAAATCTTTCTTTCCGGATTGCTTTGGAATTCCTTCAAGTGCCAATTCAATGTTGAGCGCGTGGAGGAGAGGCAAGCATACAAAGGTGATGTAGCAAAGATTTCTTTTCGTTCAGCCCTCCTTGAATAATTGGTTCTTTCTTTGTTCAGACCTCCTTTGCCTTGTGTAGTCATCCACCTGCAATAAAACAAAACAAATTTATTTTAGATAACTAAGCTTTGAAAGATTTTTACTAATTTCATTTGGCCACATTTTTCCTTCGTCCAATTTATTTGGCCATATTTTCTTGCCGTTCATTTTGTTTGGCCAAGAATTTCTAATCGTTTTCCAAAAATTATTTGGCCATAAATATTTCTCGTCCAAGATTTCTCTAGCCACGTCCAACTTTTATTTGGCCATAAATTGCCTCTTGTCTAAGATTATTTTGCCATGTCCACAATTTTCCTAGCCATGTACAACATTTCTCTAGTCATAAATTGTCTTTTGTCCAAAATTCTTTTGCCATGTCCGATATTTTTCCATCCATAACTTGATTTTTCACAAATTTTCCTTGCCAAGTCCAATTTTATTTTGTCCATTTGCTTAAATTTTCTAGCCATGGCGATTTTATTTTTTAATCACTTGGGCGAATCTTCTAAGTGTCATGAATATTTTCATTTTTCAAAGGTTCACACTTAGGCAAAATTTTAATTTTTTCACTTTCTTTGCCATTGGTCATTTTTCTTTGGCTATGCCTTAGCCATTTTTCTCTCTTTTTAGGCGGACTTCACACATTTTGTAGCCACTTCCATTTTGACTTGGGCGGACTTTGGGCCTATGCTTGCCAATGACTTTTTGTATAGGGCGGACTTGCTTGACTTGCTTGCCACTTGACTTGGGCGGACTTCATGCTTTCCTTTGCCAACTTGAAACTACCTTAGGCGGACTTTGCTTCTTTGTTCGCCATTTGCCTTGGTTGGAGGGCGGACTTCCTCATATTCTTTGCCACTTGCCTTCTTGGCTGAGGGCGGACTTGCTCAATTTCGTTGCCATTAGTGCTTTGGATAGGGGCGGACTTTGCTTAAGAGTTGGCCATACACATGGCGGACTTCATAGTTTTTATTGCCACTTGACCTTTTGAATAGGGCGGACTTTATCAAATCCTTGGCCATTGTCCAAAACTTAAGGCGGACTTCCCTGTTTTTATTGCCATTAGACCTCTCTTGCTGGGCGGACTTTGACCTCATGCTTGCCACTAGACCTCTCTTGCTGGGCGGACTTTGACCTTTGGTTGGCCATTGCCAACTTTTACCCAGCCATTTCCCTTTTTGTCTTAGGTGGATCCTTCTTCTCCATGGGCGGACTTTACCAAATGGCTAGCCATTATCTTCATGCTGCTGGGCGGAGTTCTTCTTTTCCTTGCCATCCACCAGATTTTTATGCCATTGAACAGGGCGGACTTTGGCTGTGACCTGGCCATTGATCAGATTTTTATGCCATTCATCGCTTGGCTGAAGGTGTTTGTTCAGATCATAAGCATCTCAGCTGAAGCTTCATTGGCTTATTTTCTCCATTTTTACCTGCTGGTAAGCTTCATACTTAGGCAAATTTTTCAGACTTCAATCTTTTCCATGAATGTTCAGTCATAACCTCGCCATGAATGTTCAGATTTCCATGGATTTCTTCAGATTTTTCATCGATTTCTCAGATTCCTCGACTGGTTCGTCAAATTTTCAACCATTTTTAGTGCTCTTACCAGATTTCTCTGTGATTTTCCAGAATTTCTCACCATTTTCGAATGAATTTTCCAGATTTTTGAACTTTTATGTGATTTTCCAGAATTTTACCAAAATTTCAAAAAAACTTCGAATCGATTTTCTGAGAGTTTCGTTGCTCGTTCCGAACTTCTGAGTGCGTTTTCGAAACTCGTGGCCCTTCTAAAAATAGAAACTTTCTAAAAATAGAAATTTTCCAAAAATAGCAACTTTCCAAAAATAGACCCTAAAAAATAGGGATCCCAGAATTGCCCAAAAGTGCCAAAAAAGTAGGTCCTAAAAAATAGGGGCCCGGGGTGAGAAACCCTAAAAATTTGGAAGTGTCAGAATCGACCGAAACGACAGTCGATCTTCGTCTCCCAGGCCTTCTAAGCACAATGGTGACGTTTGTACATTGATCCAGACTAAAATTCACTGACTTGACTCGGGTGACCGTTCAAAATTGAAACTCAAAAACCCCCAAACGAAGAGCAGACAAAACAAGGAGCGCGAAAGCAAAACCCTAAAAAGCAAACGTCAAGGGTCCCCATTTGCAATGGGGCGAGGTGTGAGTTAGGTCACAACATCTGGCGACTCCACGTGAGGAATGTTCCTGAACATTCCAAAGATAAAGACCTATTCTGAATCTGGAATCTTTAACTAAATCCAACTAACCTACCTCTAGGTTAAAAGGTGTACTTAGAAAGGAAAGAAACCCTAGATTGGATCGAGACACTTTTCTTTTCAACCACAAGTGTGTGCAGATGCGTTTATTCCCTCTCGTGAAATCAGTATGACTTTTCGGTTTCATCATGGCAGGCTTTGTAATTTGTCTTAACTCCAAAAGCATCCTTGGATAGAGCCTTGCTGCCAGCGAGCGTCTATAGCCCTGGCAAGGTTATCTTCTATAAACTCACGGAGATTGCTCTACTTCCGGCGATTTATAATTTCTTTTGATTTTCTTATTTTTCTCTTTTGATGATCGCTTGACTTGAATGCACGCTTGTAGAGATGTCCGCACACCCAAAAGCCAAATGCTTTAATTTTTTCATTTTTCTATATTTCTTTTCTTTTTGATATTCTTTTCTTTCCATATTTTTCCACACTTTGGCCTGTAAGCAATGAAGCTCACATGGGTTTGAGTACTATAGTGGCGCTGGAGCCAGACTTTTGATTAGCCTAACCCTGACTTCTCCTAGGAGACCATAATAACTCAGAGAAATCGTTAAATGTGTAAAATGTATAATGATCTTCAATACTCAGTGTCTAGACACAATATACAATTTCCCTTCTAGCCAAGTACAAATCTTAACCTAAAGTTAAACTAGAAGAATTCAGTCTCGGATTCAAAATTCCTAACGGGTACTTATCAACGGAATAATCTAACATTACTTTGCGGAATAAGACCAGTGTGTGTTTGGAATACTTCACCTTCTTGCAAATAGAGATCCTTGATTTATTCAAAACAACTAACCTAAGGGAAAGCAAGCAAACAAACTAACAAAGCAAACTAATCTAAGAAAGCAGGGAAAAACGGAAGCCAAAACCAAAACCCAAACAGGAAAAGAAAATCTAAACTAGCTATGTACAAAGGCAAGACCCACTGGGAGTCTAAGACTGGAAGTAATGCTTTAGAAATTGCCCGTTAACGGGCAATGGAACTTCTTCTCCGGTCAGTGTCTTCAATTTGAAAGCATTGTCTCCCAAAATTTCTGAAATTTGAAAGGGACCCATCCATAGGTTGTCAAATTTGTTGTGGTCTCCTCTTCTCTCGTGTGCTTTGTCCCAACAAAGGACTAAATCGGAAATTCGAAAAGCTTTGACTCTTGCTCGTTTATCGAACCATCTCTTAACAATGTCTTGATGTTTAGAAAATTTCTCCAAGGCTTGATCTCTCTTCTCTTCCAAAAGAAGTAACTGCGATAACCTGGTTTTAACCCTCTCTTCTTCTTCTAAACACTCTTGCATGAACTGTAGGGTTGGAATTCTCAGCTGTATGGGAAATATTGGATCTTGTCCATAAACCAGATGGTAAGGTGATGTACCCAAGGAACTCTTTACTCTTACTCTATCCGCCCAAAGAGCGAATCTCAATTGCGTGTGCCAGTCCCTTGGATTTTTGTCTAGCAGTTTCTTGATGACGTTCAGTAAATTCTTGTTGGTGGATTCTGCTAATCCGTTGCCTTGGGGATAGTAATTTGATGAAAACTTCAGAGTGATACAATGCTCGAAAGCCCAGTTAGAAAATCTCAATGAAGAGAACGCAGAACCATTATCACACACTAAAGCATGAGGACATCCAAATCTGGTGACAATGTTCTCTTCTAAAAAATTGACCACAACATCAGAAGTACAAAATTTTAAAGCTTGAGCTTCTGACCACCAGGTGCAGTAGTCAGTTGCGGTTAGGATATACCTGTGATGTGCCGAGGAAGGTGGATTGATCATACCAATAAAGTCGAGTCCCCACTTTGCGAAAGGTCGCACTTCAATCACAGGTTGCAGTGGCATAGCAGGGTTCCTTTCTCGCGCTGCTGATTTGACAAGTATGGCAAGTCTTCACGTGATCAAATGCATCTTTAAATACTGTTGGCCAATAGTAGCCAGCCATCAAAATTTGGTGTGCTGTTGCGAGAGATCCTCCGTGGCCGGTTCCGAATATGAAATGGAAATGTTCTATTGTCTGCTTAGCTTCTTCTTTTCCCAGGCACCTTAGAAAAACTCCTTCGTGATTTCTTCTGTACAACACTGCCCCTTGCAACATGTACCTTTGGCTCTTCATGCGTAAGGCTCTCTTTTGCACCGGTTTTAAATGATTCGGGCATTTGTGATTAAGGAGGAAGTAGATGATATCATCATACCACTCATCGGGGGACACCTCTTGTAATTCATACACATGTTGTACTAATTCAGGTCCTGTAGCTATGGTTTGTGTCAAAGCTTGGCCACGGACGATCTTCATCGGTTGAATCTCAATATCATATTCTTGGATGATCGTGACCCATTTACCCCTTCTTTCTCCTAATTCATTCTGCATCAGGAGGGTCTTGACGGTCACATCTGGGACGATGGCAAAAATTTTACTTCTCAATACATAGTGCCGGAATTTCTTTATTGCTTTAACTAAGGCATATGCTTGCTTTTCAACGTTCAAGTACTTCAGCTCTGCATCCTTGAAAGGTGCACTCATAAAAGCAATAGGATGTTCATCTTTCTCTTCTGTTCTCTGTGTTAGCATCGCGACACATGTATGCTCCGATGCAAAGAAATAAAGGTAGAATGGCTTTGTATAATCAGGACTGACCAGGACAGGAGCGTCAACTATGGCCTGTTTAATCTCTTCAAAAGCTTTCCTTGTTGACTCTGTCCACTCTATCTTCGCATCCTTTTTAAGCATTTCAGTTAAAGGCCTAACTATTTCGGCAAATCCTGTTATAAATTTTCTCACAAAATTAATCTTTCCGAAGAAAGACTTCAATTCTTTCTGACTTGAAGGTAGACCAACTCTGGAGATAGCCTCTATTCGATCAGGGTCTATAAGAATACCCTTTTCTGTTATTACGTGGCCCAGCAACTTTCCTTCAGTTACCCCGAACACACATTTCTTCGGGTTCAAAGATATTCCATATTTTCTGCATCTTTCGAATATCTTTATCAAATCTCTGACATGAGTCTCTTTTCTTTGAAAATACTGTAAGGTCGTCCATATAAACGATGATGCACTTCCCTATGAGATCCTTGAAAGAAATGTCCATAGCCCTTTGGAAGGTAGCTCCGGCATTGATCCAGCCAAATGGCATCCTCTTGTAGGCAAATGTGCCCCACTTTGTTGTAAATGCCGTCTTAAGCCTGTCTTCTGGTTCTACGAGCACTTGATTGTAGCCAGAATATCCATCTAGGAATGACATCATTTGGGATCCGTTCACGATTTGAATAACTTCATCTAATGAGGGCAGTGGATAATTATCTTTTTCTGAAGCTCTGTTGAGGTTTCTGAAGTCAACACACAATCTTATCTCTCCATTCTTTTTGCGGACGAGTACCAAATTGGCGACCCACGTTGAGTGGCACACTGGAAAGATAATGCCTGCTGAGAGTAGCTTCTTTACTTCTTGGAAAATAAGGGGCTCCAGCAGAGGATTCACAGGTCTTTGGCGCTGCCTGAACGGTTTACTACCAGCCTTGAGGGGAATAGTGTGTGTAATAATTGAGGTATCATATGTTTTCAGACCCTCGTAGCTCCAAGCGATAATGTCTTTGAATTGCTTCAGGCTCTTGATTATCTGTTCTTTTTCTTCTTGTGTGCACACTTTGCCGATGAGAACATTTCGTATTTCCTCTTGCGTTCCAAGGTTGACAACTTCGTGTTGAGCTCCATCACTTCTTTGGTATTTGATGGCATTGATCTGATCTTGGTCAAAGATTCTTTCTAACTGGATCATCCCCTTGGGAATGTTATTCATTTTCAAGTTCATTATGCCTTCTGTATCAAATTCTGTTTCCCCTTGGTCTTCTTCTTCGTCAATGACTTGGGTAAGGAAAACATCTGAATTTGTCAGAAAATCTAGGATGTGTTTGTCATCATCAAACACCTGGAAATTTGTGATATTGTCTGGAACTGACGGTGTTGAAGTGATCTCTACTGTAAATTTCTTCACTGCATCCATCTCAAGCGGCTCTAAGGAACTTGCTGATTGGGCTAGGGAATTTGCAATTTTGTTTTGAGAGCGATACACTGATTTGATGTTGAAAGCGTCAAAGCTTTCGATGAGGTCCCAGACACGATTTTTGTATCCTCTCAGCCTCTTGTCATGGCAAGCGTACTTCTTTCTTACTTGCCTTACTACAATCTCTGAATCACCGTAAACATGTAGCACTTTAACCTTCTTGCGAATTGCATGGAGCAATCCGTGCACTAATGACTCATATTCTGTGACGTTGTTGGTACATGGGAACTGTAATCTCATGGCGGCCAGGTAGGTTTCGCCGGATGGACTGATAAGCTCATACCCAGCTCCATTGCCTTTCTTGGATTTTGAACCGTCGAACCTCAAGGTCCAAACTTGATCTTGCTCTGGCAATTGATACGGGGTGGGAATTTCTTCGTTCTGGACTTCTGGAGCAAAATGATCTTGAAACTGGTTTACATCTTGAATCTTTTCTTCCTTTGATGAGAGATCTCTTTCTTCATCTGATATTGTCAAACATTCGTCTTCTGAAATTTGGGATGTTCTTGCGCGTACTTGATCTAAGGCTATTTTGCACATGGCGCAAGAGAATTCGGAATGGAAAGCGTTGTGTATACGGCACCAATTGGGTAGCAACAAGTCTTGCACAAAGGCATGACTTCCCAATTCTCTTTCTTGTCTCATACTTCTGAGCACAAATCTTCTAAAATTCTCGAACATGCTTTCGCCTTCATCTGGTGATAGCTCTTCGTCACTTTCTGTAGGTACTTCTGTTGGATCCGCAATTTCTAGTGATTCTTTCTGATCATTTGAACATTGTAACATCAAAACTTCTGGCACCTGTGGAATGCACTGGCCCAAGTCTGTTTCACAAAACAAAATTTCATTGTTTTCTCCATTCTCTGTGATCATTAGTCTAAGTCTAGGCGTATTTTCAATTCTGATCTGGTTTGGAATACCCTTCCAAGGCAACCACATATGTGAAAAATCAGTGGCAAAGTAGCCATTCAATCTGCGAGTCCAGTCTCTTCCTAAAACCATACCGTATCCATCAGGAATATCAACTACAGAATGTCATGAACTGTTGAATCCTTGGATCAGTTGATATTTGCATATGGATGTTGTTCAATTCTCCTATGACTGGGACTTCTGTCTTATCTAACTGCGTTACTTTCTTGTTTGTTCTTGTGGGTGTCAAACCTAATCTGCGGCAGATTGCTAAGGGCATTACGTTGCTTGATGCTCCTGAATCAATTAAACAATTGTGTAGGAGTTTGTTGAAAATCCGGAGCGAGACGAGGAAAGGAGCTGGTTCATCTTTTCCCTGATAGAATATCACGGGACTTCCTTTTTGCGTGCCGGCTTCTGCTTCCTTAGCTCTAACCCTAGTGTTCTTCTCAATCTGTGGAGTCTCTGTTCCTTTTGCTGGATTCTCTGTCTTGTTTTCTTTTGAACTTAGACACACTTGTTCATGTCTAGCTATATTCTGGCCTGGCATCTCTATGCCTTCTTTTACTTCATACATACCTCGAGCTCCTTTAGAACTCTGATGTCCTTCTTGGGTAGACTGGGATTGTTCATTTTGGACGACATTCACATTGGTTGTGGAACTGGTAGCTTTGTTGACTGAATCTTGCGTTGTGTCCTTCAAGCTGTCAAGGAATGTATTCCTTATCTCTGGAACCTTCATTAGTTCAAACAAAGACACACTCACCTTGATTTTCTTTACTTCTTCTGTAACATATTGACTCAATCTTCTCAATTCATCCTTAGGAGGAGTAGGATTACTAGCATTACTACTAGCAGTATCTCCTTGTCTATATTGTGACACATCTCTTGGAAGAGGTGGGTTATTACTTGCATTTGGATGTGGCGGTGTTTGGAAATTATTTGGAGGAACTGACGATGTCAAAGGCTCTTGGTTCTTCCGATAGTAAACCTTTGGTGGATTGTTGCCAGTCTGTTGAAATGCTTGAATTTCTTTTACACCCTCGACTAACACGTTGTTATTCAATGGCGGGAAGTAATAGTTGGTCGTGTCTTCTACAGGTCCTTCAGCAATTGTGTATGAGTAAACGGTGGGTGGCGCCTCCACAGGTCCATTAGCTGATGCGGGTGGAAACCTTTGAGTGTGTTGATACTGCTGATATTCTTGAGGTGGGTACTGACTGCTTTCAATTACAAGGGCCTGATCATATCTAGGCGCAGGAACTATTTCATATCCGGTTACCGAAGGATTTTCTGAATTTCTCTTTTCACTTTTGAAAATGTCTGCCGCTACTTGAAACTCGTGACAATGTAACTCAGAATGCTGGTCTGTGTTGTGCAATCTGCACCATCCTGATAATGCTGCCTCAGCTAGGAATACTTTATCAGCAGGACGATTGTCGACAGGCGGGTTGTCTAAAGGTGATGGCACATTTCCATTGTTGGGTCCAGTATTCCAAGTCTTCCTTTGAAAACCTGGGTTATTGTTCCTAAAGCCTTGATTATTTCCCTGGAAATTTTGGTTGTCTCTCTGATAACTATGAGAGTCTCTTTGATAGCCCTGCCCTTGGTAATTTCCTTGAGGCGGCTGATAGTTCTTTAGAAAGTTCTGCATTTGGCTAGTCTGACCTTTTAGGTGGGTGACTTCAATCGACAGCCTCTTGACTTGTTCGATCAATTCTCTAATTTCATCCTTTTCTTCCTGGGTTCGCGTGGGAGTTGTCACATTTTGGAGATATATTGGCTGTGTCGGTGGCATCTGAGACACGGGTATCCCCGGGTGGAGAACCATTTGATTACTTGGAACTGGATTCATCATGGGTGTCTGGTGGGCCAATGCTCTATTAATATCCTGAATTTGATTCTGCGAAGCTGCATTTCCTAAATAGTGGAGTGGTCCTGGGGCCAAACCTATTCCGAGACCAGTACTGGCCGTGATCGCTGCAGCATATGCTCCTTTCAAATCTGCTGGGAGCGGATTTGTCGACTTCACGAACATAGCAGTAAGACGGTCTAAGGCTTCATAATAAATTGGTAATGCTGCTGCATTGTCCAGCAAATAGGGATCTCTTAGACGGGTGTAAGCCTTGTGGAATCTATTATTGAATGTGCTAATCGGCTCATGTTCCTGCCTTTTGATTTCCAAAAATTGTCTGTACAAATCAGATGGAGCAATGGGTGATCTGAACTTTTCTAGAAAAGCGGTCTTCATTTGTTGCCATGTGCGAATGGAATTAGCTGGCAAATGGATATACCAGTAAGAGGCTTCTTCATCAAACGTGTAAGGAAACAATCTGCAGGCAACATCTTCTTCCTGAATATCTCGGTTTTGGAGAAGATCTTCAAACAGCTTAACATGCTCGTCTGCAGTGTGGTTCAAATCACCACTATGGAACTTGGAACAAAAATGTTCCGGATTCTTGGGTAGATCATGGTAAACAGGAAATGTCATAGGCGACGCATCTACTGGACGCCACGCCATTGGAGCGTTCGGTTGATTCGGTTGAACTGGTTGAACTGGTGGGACTAGCTGTGCAGCCACTATAACTTGTTGACGGTCTAGTTGATTGGTACTTGGTGAATTTTGGAAAAGACCAGAAGAATCTTCTTCACTCGGTACTTGTGTACTTGATGACGCTTCTTGCAATGCTTTTCTCTGTCTATTTCTGTGGGGAGATAGCTCAACAAATTCCTTGAAAGAACTGGGGGTGGATCTGGTGACTCTCCGGAACTTCTCTGCTGAAAAAGAACCAATTCGATCCAGTGTATTCTATTTTAAGCTTGTCTAGGCGGTGCAGGATCTGCTGGTGCCGGAGCTGCTTCTTGAGCTTGTTGATTCACTTGTCTATTGGCTTGTCGAATGTGCTCTCGTTCAAGTGCTTCAAATCTTTCAACAAGAAGATCCTGTTGAATGTTGAATTCAATTCGTCGGGCTCTTTCTTCTTCTTCTTCAAGGATGAATCGCATGCGAAACCAATCAGGAGCACTTCTTCTCACTTGCCACGCAAGGCTGAACAATTCAGTGATAATGTCTTCTTGTTCGTCGTGAAAACCCAAATTCGGCTGCAATACTGGCTGGGGATCCTGGTTTGGATTAGGAACGTTGGCTGGGAGTCCCATTCTTCATTCTATTACTCGAACTGGAAGATGAACTTGCGGCAAATGATCTCTCTATCTCGTCAAACTTCTCTTTCAGGCGATCTATCTTCTGCCTTATCAGATCTTTCTTGATAGCTTCTTCGAACCTTTTTCCTTTTCCTTCTTCCCTAGCAAGGACGCGACTCGTTTGTCTGAACTCAGCTCGATCTGCCTGCAACTTCCAAGCTAGTGTGTACAACTGATCAATAATGTCGGTTGGTGGTTGATCAGGTTGCTCGACAGGTACTGCAAAAGGAAACTCATGGGGTAACACCATACTGCATCATGCTCACTTTGAAAATAACTCACTAGTGTTTACAAGGGCCCTCCTTCTAGCGCCAGAACAATGTTGTTGCGTGTTTTATGACACACTAAACATTTTAGAACAAAGTGTCACAGACGCTCTATTCTCTCTTGAAAAACTACTTCCTATGCTAAGATTGCAAGTGAGTTCATAGGGTAATTCCAATGTTTAAGATGAACGCGGATAGGCTCTGTGGTATGGATGTGATTTGCTGTGGGCACAAGTAGATTTTGCAAGTCATTCGGAGAAGTAGAGACATAAATGCAATACCATTTTGGGATTTTTGATTTTATATGAAAAAAAGTGAAAAAAGATTTAGGGTTTAGAGAATCTATTCTACTCCTAAGAAATCAAGAGAAGACGAAGACTAAGTGAAACCAAATAAACTATACTCTGTTTCGCCACGTTCAACGACAACTACGCAGAGCAAGTGCAATCTTCTAGGAATGTGCTTGTGATTTTCATGTGATAAATAATTGCCATCAGATCGAACAACAATTATCAAGACAGAAGTTAAGCATCCACAGTAAAGCTCAGTCTAACTTTGCACATTGGGCGAAATCATCCACCCAAAGAAAGTATGAGCTCGGTTTCACTAATCGACGTTATCAATCAATCATTCTTCTAACATACATTTTAATTTAAATCTACTTAAGAGAGAAAGAAAATATGCTACCATGCAACTATTCAACAATCAAGTACTCAAAGCACCTCATGCATTTGAACTTCATTATCAAAGTAGCGTTTTCACAACAATCTCATACAAACTCTCTCTTTATTTCTAACTATCTCAAATCTGCTCTAACTCTTAATCTCCTCTACTCTTATCTAATTTCTAGTGATTATCTAATCTTCTAATGAGTTTCTAATGAGAATGAGAGAGTGAGGAGGGGGGTTTATATAGTTTTCAAATTACAACGAACGGCCCAGATTGATTCAAGATCAATGGCCAAGATTAATCAGAACTAAACCCTAATTAGGGTTTCCAAAACCACAATCAGTTAACTGGAAGAAAACACTAGACAACTGGAGTGTCATCCTTATCGACTTGTGCAGCCTCACGTTCGGCGAACCTGGACACTATCAGGTCGACCTCCTCCATAGCAATGTCGGGCAGCACGCTAATGTTGTACTCCAGCAAATCCAGGTTCTCTGCACACTCTGCAAACACAGTCGTCCATATTGGCTCTTGTAGCATGAAAGAACTTCTGATGGCCATGAATTCGAACACTTTGGTGAAGCCTTCCTTCATAATTGGCCCGGTGGTGGAGAAAACTTTCTGTATTTGCTCCTTCAGAATCCTTGACCGCAAGTGCTTCTGAACCCTTCTCCTTTTTTAGTTTCTTTGATCCATGACCCAAGTAATAGAGCTTCATTGTCCAAACCTTCATTGTGAATTGAACGAGCCTAGCATAAGTCCCCTTGTCATAACCAGCAAATCACATCCATACCACAGAGCCTATCCGCATTCATCTTAAACATTGGAATTACCGTATGATCTTACTCGCAATCTTAGCATACGAGGTAGTTTTTCAAGAGGGGATAGAGCGTCTTTGGACTCTTTATTCTAGAATGTTTGTTGTGTCATAAAACCGCATCAACGAGGACTTAGGGAGCACTTGGCCCATTTGGATCACGATTACTCAATATTTTGGAGAGGGAGTCCTTGTACGCCAAGGAATCCAAGTGTGATTTAGGGATGACTGAGTTGTTATACTTAGGCCATACCATCAGTGCAGGGGGAGTACGGATGGATCCTGAGAAGATCCGTGCTATTGTAGATTGGCCTACTCCAGCGAATCTTACACAGCTGCGAGGGTTCCTTGGGTTATGCGGTTTCTATCGCAGATTTGTCAGTGGTTATTCACGCCATGCAACACCTATGACGGATTTGTTGAAAAAAGGTGCATTCATTTGGACTCCTGAGGCACAGGAGTGTTTTGTGAGGTTCAAGGAGCTTATGACTACGTGTCCAGTGTTGGCACTACCAGATTTTACGAAGCCTTTTGAGCTTCAGTGTGATGCTTCTGGTGAGGGTATTGGAGCGGTGCTTATGCAGGACAAGCACCCGATTGTTTACGAGAGCAGAAAACTCAGAGGACCAGAGAGGCTTTACAGTATCTATGATAAGGAAATGCTGGCCATAATGCATGCCTTGGCCAAATTCAGGCAATATCTCGTGGGCAGTAAGTTTTGTATTAAGACTAATCATAATAGTTTGAGGCATTTCCTAGGGCAGCGAGATTTAAATGACCGTCAGCAGAAGTGGGTGAGTAAGTTACAGGCATATGACTTTGATATCACCTATATCAAAGGTACCCAGAATTTTGTCGCTGACGCTCTCTCACGCCAACCTTATCTGAGTTCTATGGTACATATTGCAGAGGACTGGAGGCATTTGATTGTGGCAGAGTATGCCAAGGATACTTGGGCATCGGGTATTGTTGAGGGATCTATGGTGGACACCAGGTACACACTTGTGAATGACTTGATCATCTACAAGAACAGGATTTTCTTGATCCCAGGATCTGAGATGAAGAACACCATTATGCGAGCCTTTCATGATGTACCCACAGCAGGGCATCCCAGGTACTTCAAAACATACAGACAGGTTCGGGAAAGGTTTACATGGAAGGGTCTTAAGGCAAATGTTCTTCAGTATGTGCGTGAGTGCCCTGTTTGTCAGCAGAACAAGCAGGAGAACACGTATCTGGCAGGATTGTTGCAGCCACTTCCGATTCCTGATAGGAAGTGGGAATGCCTGTCGATGGATTTTATTACGGGCTTGCCTAAAGCCCAGGGACATGCTTGCATATATGTAGTTGTGGATCGGCTGACGAAGTATGCCCACTTCTTTCCGATCACCACCACTTACACAGCTACACAGGTAGCAGAAATTTTCTTCCATGAGGTTTTCAGATTACATGGGTTGCCTCGAAGCATAGTTAGCGACAGGGATAGTCGGTTCCTGAGTCACTTCTGGCAGGAGGTGTTCAGACTTTGTGGGACAGAACTTACACCGAGCACCAGTTACCACCCGCAGACCGATGGTCAGACGGAAATAGTGAACAAATGGGTGGAAGGCTACCTTAGGAATTACATTGCAGGGCAGCAAAAGGCGTGGGTCAAGTGGATATATTTATGCGAGTATTGTTACAATACTACTTTTCACATGACCATTCAGATGTCCCCTTTCATGGCGTTGTATGGTTATGAGGCGCCTAGTTTTTTGGATTTGCTACTGAGTGACAGTAAAGTGCCTAGTGCTGGAGATTTATTGCAGGAGAGTCAGGACACTATGAGGGCTCTTAAGGAAAAAATATTGGTAAGGCACAGAATCAGCAGAAGCAATATGCAGATCAAAAAAGGACAAAGAGATCTTTTGAGGTGGGAGACATGGTATATCTCATGCTGCAGCCCTACCGTCAGTCTACTCTTAGGAAGAGTGAATCGGAGAAGCTTAAGCCGTGGTATTGTTGTGACGTTTTTCACACATCGCCCCATTGCGAATGGGGACCCCCCTAATTTTGGCTTTGCTTTTCGTTTGTTTTGTTGTTGTCTCTCTTTTCTACTGTCTGCCTGTTGGCGTAACAACTAACACCTCTGGAGTACAAGTTGTTATGAACAGCCTATGCACACTACGCAATGAGTGCTCTTCGAATTATTGAGGGGAAGCTCCCTCGATGTTCTTTGACAAATATGCTTTGTAAAGCAAAATAAGCTAAAACTACTTCCTGTCTTTTTGTTTCAGCTGCTAGAGGCACAAGACTTTCTTGAAAGAACTTTTACGTTGCAGCTGAGTTTTCTCTGGTTTTGCAAATCAACTAAACTACAGCTTATATCTATCCAATCTCCTCAGGAAAACAGAGCAAGAGGAAACGGAGCAAGGTTTGACTATCTGACGATAAGTGGGTTTAGACTCTCTACTTGAGGGCAAGGTGACACAACTATCATCTCAATCTAAACCAACTTATTGGGCACAACAGATTTAAGAATTCACTAAGACGATCTTATGGAACCCTATGTGGCAT